>JAUMHN010000001.1:4051177-4063687 GCA_032360265.1 Heliamphora ciliata
ACAAGTAACTACAATACTACATATAAATTATATAATAACAATATTAAAATTTTAATATTATTAAACTATTGTATAATATTAAAATATTATACTATATATTATATAATCAAATTATGAATAATTCAATTTAAATAAAAAATATTATACTAAATAATAAATATTTATATTACTTTTACTTTATTTAATATAAATGAGGTAAGGTATATACAATAATAATAATAAAAAATTATAAAATGATAAATTGAAGAAAATAATTAAAAAAAATAAGATAAAGATATAAATAAAAATTATAATGAGAATTTAAATACTAATTAAAGTAATAAAAAAACTAAAAAATTGAATAAAAAAGGAGGCAAATTGATCAACACAAACCAACTTCCTCTAATTAGCGGCAACACCCACAATTAGCTAACTCCACTTGAATCCCAAAAACAGCACCACGACCACGACTCCTCCAATCGTCGATTCAGCGCACCCCGACTCCAATCGGCGCAATCACCGGCTTTGAACACCACCGAAATCACCCAAATCCCAAATCGAACTCCACTCGAATCCCAAATCACAACAGCGGCAACACCCAAATTACAAATCAAACTCCAATCGAACTCTAACACACGATTGACAATCCAAATTGACGCTAGAACCCTAAATTCGAACTGAAATCGACGCTGGAACCCTAGATTCAAAGAGCAAGATGAGTTCAGAAGAGGCGAAAGAAGTTCGGAAGTGGTGAAAAATGTTCGAAGAAGCAGAAAAGGCACAAAGGAGTTCGAAGAAGACAAAAGAAAAAGAAAAAAAGGTATGTTCGCACTTCGTAGTTGTTGTGTCGGGAGGGGGGGGGGAACTGTATCGTCTGTAACGGCCGTTACAGACTGATACTCGTTTCGTAACGGGAGTAACGGTCGATATAGTTGCGATTTGCTGTGTAGCCGATACTGTGCAGCGAAACCGAATCGGCCCTTCAAGATACCGTTACATAACGGCCGTTATTTAGATCATTGGATTCACCCAACTCCCTAATCAAGGTCATAAAGTTTGTTAAGTAACTAATTGTTCCAAAAATTTAAGCTATTAGGAAATGGACTCAACAATGTTTATCAAGCTATCTAACATTACCTCTCATGTGCGACTCTGTCTCGCATTTAGAGAGGCGAACAAACTGAATAGGTACATCAACACACAGAGTGCACAATAACAAATATAACAGGAAAACGCACTACAATACTTGAACCCAAAACCTCGTAGAACCATAGCTCTGATACTATGTTAAGTAACCAATTATCCTAAAAGCTTAAGATGTTACGAAATTGGCCCAATAATGTGTATCAAGCTATGTAACAAAGTTAATTAATCATCCTTTAAGTTGAATTAATTAATATTAGATCAAGTTAATCGTAGTTATACAATTAATCCTGCTTGTATTAATCAGTGTGAATCTTATGACTCCCTAGGTCATTAAGTTAATTAACCCTCCCTAAAGTTAATTAATCATGTTAGGTTAAGTTAAATCGTCGTTACACGATTAATCCCACTTGTCTTAAATAATTATCGTAGTTACACTATTAATCCCACTTACCTTAGTTAATTATCTTAACCTTAATTAAGCAAATTGATTAAGAGATGAAGGATCTGTTAAGTAACCAATTATCCCAAAACCTTAAACTGTTAGGAAATAGGCCTAACAATGTATATAAACCTATCCAACACTTTCTCTCATGTGCGACCTTGTCTTGCACGTGAAGAGGTAAACAGATTGAATTGAACTGATGCACCAACACACAGTGCACAATACAAATATAATAGAGAAATACATGTCACGAGACTTGAGCCCAAGATCTCGTGAAATCAGAGCTTTGATAACATATTAAGTCACCAATTATTTCAAAAGCTTAAGCTGTTTAGAAATGGACCAAACAATGTATATCAAGCTGTCCAACATGACCATTTACTCATTCAACGTACAAATTCATTGAAGCACACGAAGATTTTTCTATCACAAGTGCTACTATGGCAAGTTTAATGCATCAAGAAAATGCATTAGGTTTCATGATAACAAGTGTTGCATATCAAAAGTATACTTCTCTCAAAATGATGACAAATGAGCACTGAAACCTTCTTATCTGAAAGAAATAAAATCTAAATGCACATAGGATTGAAATAGTGATTTAAGGAATACATAATGTCATGGTAACACCTGGGCTGTTGCAATTATCATACTGGTAGAACTGGTAAACGAGAAACAAATATGGAATGATTGGTTTCCCCCACTCAAGAAGCAAGGGCAAAGTTTCTATTCACTTTGTAGTAAAAATGGAAATCTTGTGGGCAAGAGAACATTTTCGTCCATATTACTACTATTTTTACTACTCTACTGCTCTGTCAGTATTTTTTTAAAATGATCCTACTTAAGAAATAGTCTAATCAATGTGTATGAAGCTCAAAGTTTTGAGTAAGTCTTCAACAATTCGGTACATTGATATGACTCTAAGTAGTGAGAATGCTCCGAGTAATTAAACAAAGAAGTTACTTCCAGTAAAGAAGGAAAATGAAGGTGTATCAGTTCCCATTTGGAATAATTAATTGGGACCAGGTTTTGAAAAACGACATAAACTTGTTGGTTTTTTCTTGAAGGTAGGGCAATTTTCATATGCTTAATTAATATTCAAAATGGTTTATTTGGTTATGGATCTTATTTCTATTTAATTTTTCAAAGCATCTTTTTTCTACTTATCATTCTCTTGTCCTTTTTTCTTGTTTTCGAGTAAGTGTGTCTGTTTGTTCACAATAACTATCTAATGTTTCTGCAATTATTGTGATCGATTAACAGGAGATCTTATGCAGCGCTTGTGCACCGCAGCTGACATAAAATTTTATTTCAATAATCTCTTTGAAGACGTGTCAAAGAAAACTAACTACTTGAAACCTAATAGGAACTGTAATTTAACCTCATGGGTTCCTGGATGTGAGCCAGGATGGGCTTGTAGCATCGGAAGAGGCAAACGTGTCAACCTCAAAAATTCGAAAGAGATGCCTGATAGAACTCTTGATTGCCAGTCTTGTTGTGAGGGGTTCTTCTGCCCTCATGGTATAACCTGCATGATACGTAAGTATTTGGAAGCCAAAAAGTTTGGCGCTATGATCTAGTAATTCTTAGAATTTCTTTACTCAGTTATACTAACCGTGCCTGACGATTATTTCACCACCCCATACAATTAAGTAATTCACTAACACTTTCTTATGCTATTGGCATATGTGAATTATTTACCTCTTGCTCATTGTATGCAAACTTGTAACCGGCTAAAATAACTTTATTTCCAGCCCTATTGTCTATGATATGAACCTAGATGATGGATAACGTAAGGTAATCTTCTATCAATTTGTTTTGAAATTATAACATATTTGTAATCTTTTGTGTAACATAAATGAGTTAAACATTTAAATCTTAAATGGTATCTGATGATTTGTTCCCTCCAACATATAGCTTGTAACAATACTTTGGTATGGCTAGCAATAAAGATTATTTTTTGCAGTGTCTTTTAGATGTATCACCCATAGTTTTTGCAAACCCTTTGCTTCACATTGTGATAACTAACAACGAGGCTGGTGCAATAGTACAAAATAAGAGTTTTCTTTGTGGGAGAGAATTTTTTAGAAAAATTGGATGGTTTGTTAATATATATATATATATATATATATATATGTATCATATTAATAAAGTTATCCTATGGGTATGTCCATAGTAACTATTGTAGTCCTTCATTACTTAATAAATATGTGCGTATGCCTCACGGGGAGAACACCCACTTTTATTATTCTATTTTTCATTTAACATGGTATCAAAGCAAGGTTGGAACCTTAGCCACCAACCTCCATGAAAGCCAAACCCTAGCCGCCAAGGACGAAACAAGCTTTCATCGCCGGAACCCTAGCTCACCTAGTCCTTTGCCGCCATAACACAGCCACTGCCTCTCGTCCCTCGTAAACCCAGTTTCGCCCTTCGTCGACCCCACCTAAACCCACCGAAAAACACAGCAATCGCCTCTCGTCCCTCGTAAACCCAGTTTCGCCCTTCTTCGACCCTCGTTGACCCTTTCACAGTTACCGCTGACCACCGAAACAGCACCACCGACCACCGTCGCCCTTCGCCGACCCTCGTTGACCCTTCCACAGCTACCGTCGACCACCGAAACACCACCGCCGACCATCGTTGCCCTTCGTCGGCCCTCGTCGACTCTTCCACAGCACTCGCCAACCACCATAAAGCCTCCGATAGCCAGTCTCCAGCCCCGACAGTCTCTCTCCAACGAATCTCGCTGATCTTCGTCAAGCCCCGACAGTCTCTCTCCAGTGGCTCCTGTTCTCTCTCTCTCCCTCACTGCATCACTCCACCTATCTGTGACATGGGTTGCGTGCACTCCAACAAGAGATTTGGTGCTGTCCAATTCTTGATGATGCAGTGAGGGTCCCGTGCAGTTTTCTGTCATTCCTTCGTGTGGTTGTGACTTGTGCTTTGTGGTATTTTTGGTCTCTTTGTTGGTGAGCAGGGATGTCAGAGGATTCGGTAACCCGTGAATCTCAGGTTATAGCTGAACGGTAGCGTACCACAGAGGTTTTCTCATCATCCACGTGGTTGGTTGATCGGCGATTCAATGGTGCCAATGGGTATGCTCTGTGGAAGAAGAGCGTCCTTAAGTCTCTTCAGGGCATGGAGCTTGATTCTCATCTGTTTGATGATCCTCCATCAGAAACATCAGTGACCTTCCAGACTTGGACCCGGGATGATGTCCGGATATTTAGTTAGTTGCTGAACTCGATGGATCCGTTTGTTCAGGCCTTGGTGGCGAACACTGACATTGTGCGAGAGATCTGGTCATCGTTAGAATCAATATATTCATCTACTAATGATCTTTCTCGCCTCTACAATGTTATGAGAGGTTTCTTTCAGTCCCAGCAGTTCGGGAAGCCTCTTCAAGATCATTTTATGTAGTTCAAAGTTTTGGCTGACGAGTTTGATCGTCTCTTACCATTCACGAATCAATTGTCTCAGTTCTAGGAGCAGAGGCAGCAACTCTTGGTGGTATGCTTTCTGGCTAGTCTGGACTCCGAGTTTAACTTTGCACGCTCTCAAATCTTGGCTGGGGCGACCATTCCCACTCTCCTTGAGACATTCCGTCGTGTGAGCTGGGCGACTCGTTGGGTTGAGTCTCGTGGTCCATCTCCTATGGAGAATTCTAATCAGTCTGCTTTGGCGGGATTTTACGGTGGCCGCAACAGTTGAGGCCGTGGTCGTCGTGGTGTCAAGCTTGGTCGTGGAGGTCGTAATGGCGGTCGTAAGACCCGTACGTGCCACTATTGTAGGATCTTGGGGCACATTCAGAGTGAGCGTTATAAGCTTCGTGGGAAGTTCCCACTGGTTGCAAATGCCACAGCTGATCCCAGCCAGCAGGACCATGGCCAGATGAGCCCTCAGTGGGTGCCCAACTCTTTTAGACGGGTTATTGAGATAACTGCCGCAGAGTATAACTAGTATATGTATGGTCAGTTTGGACGAAGTACAAGCTCCTTTGAGGTTCCAACGGTTACCTTTGCAGGTAACCCTACTGCATGTGTGGCCACTCCACACACCTGGGTCATTGATTCTGGAGCTTCCGCTCATATGGCTAGATCATCAGGTATTATATCCAATTATAAGCTATCGTGGTCATGCTGGTGTTTTAGTTGCCAATGGATCCTCCTTAGCTGTTGAGGGTTGTGGTGTTGCAATACTGTATCATGCTCTTCCGTTACACAATGTTTTGCATACTCCTAATAATCTTTTTAATCTGTTATCTATTAGTCAGTTTATTGCTGATCTGGGTTATTCAGTGACGTTCTTTTTTGATTACTGTAATTTTTAGGATCTTAAGACGAAGAGAACTACTAGTAGAGGACGAGTCTTGAGGGGGTTGTACCTGCTGGATGCTGCTCTTGCTCAGGCCTACTCTGCCTTGTCAGGCCTACTCTGCTATTGATGTCTATTGTCGTCTTGGGCATCCTAGTTTGTCAAGTCTTAAAATTGTTTATCCTAGTTTATGTTTTGTTTCTGCTATCGAGTGTGAGTCGTATCCTTTTGCTAAGCACCTGTGTGTGTTTCTTCCGTCTCGAGTCAATAAACGAGTTTCTGCTCCATTTTAGTTAATTCATTATGATATCTGAGGACCTAGTCTGATCACCTCTTTGTATGGTTTTTGTTATTCTATGAGCTTTGTTGATGATTATTCTCGTGTAACATTTATATATTTAATGAAAAATAAATCTGAGGTGTTATCTGTGTTTATTTCTTTTTGTATGATTGTGAAAACCCAGTTTGGTACTTGTGTTCGGGTGTTACAGAGTGATAATGGGAGGGAGTATATGTCTACTGCTATGAGGGAGTTTATGGTGGGTTATGGTATTTCTCATAAGACGTCTTGTCCCAATTCCCCCGAACAGAATGGGGTGGCGGAGAGGAAAAATAGACATGTTTTGGAGACGGCCCGTGCTCTTCTATTTCATATGCATGTTCCTCACCATTTTTGAAGTGAGGCTCTTCTCACAGCATGTTATCTTATCAACCACCTGCCGTCTACTGTGTTGGGTGGTGCCTCCCCGATGTCTGTGCTAGCTCCTACTTCGCCTATACACTCCCTGCCCCTTAAAATCTTTGGTTGAGTATGTTATGTGCGTAACATCCGACCATAGGTGACTAAACTTGATGCCCGTGCTCTCAAATGCATTTTCCTTGGCTACCCCCAACATCAAAATGGGTATCGGTATTACTGTCCCGAGTTGCATCGTTTTGTTGTGTCTCGGGATGTTACTTTCCTTGAGTCTACTCCGTTCTATTCTGCTTCTCCTCCTGTTTCTTCTCCTGGTCGTGAGTCTCCTCCATCTCCTCTGTTAGACGATTTTCTTATCTATCGGGTTTCCTCTGATGCACCTACAGCCTATCCTTACTGCTTCCTACAGCACAACCCTCGCGTCATTCGCCTCCTGCTGAGCTTGTTCTCTCGTTGGTTGATCCACCGGTAAGTGAGCCCTTTATTGCTACTCGTCGCCCTTGTCGTACCTGTCGGGATCACTCCCGTTATGTTGAGTCCTAAGAGGGCTTGTCCGCATCTTTACGTGTCTTTATTTCTACAGTTGATACTACTGATGTACCTGGTAGTGTTTCAGAGGCTCTCTCACAACCTAGTTGGTGTAATGCTATGTTGAAAGAAATGACTGCCCTTGATAATAATGCAACTTGGGACCTTGTTCGTCTCCCATTTGGGAAGCAAGCAGTAGGCTATAAATGGGTTTATATAGTGAAGGTGAATCCTGATGGTTTTTTGGCTCGCTTGAAGGCTCGTCTTGTTGCCAAGGGTTATGCCCAAATCGATGGTGTTGACTATTTTGAGACTTTCTATCCGGTTTCCAAGATGACTTCTATCCGCCTTTTCCTTTCTCTTGTCGCGGCTCGGAATTGGCCGCTTCATCAGTTGGATGTTAAGAATGCCTTTCTCCATGGTGATCTGTAGGAGGAAGTGTATATGGAGCAACCTCTTGGTTTTGTTGCTCAGGGGGGGTTTGATCTGGTGTGCCGCCTTCGCTGTTCTTGATATGGCTTAAAACAATCTCCCTGGGCCTGGTTTGGGAGGTTTAGCACGGTGGTGTAACAGTTTGGTCTGCGACACTAAGGCAAAGATCATACGGTGTTCTTTCGTCGTGTTGCTCCCGGATGTATTTTTCTTGTTGTCTATGTTGATGATATTGTTATCACTGGCAATGACAGCATTGAGATTAGTGATCTGAAGGCCTTTTTGTAGACACAGTTCCAAACTAAAGATTTTGGGCATCTGCGGTATTTTTTGGGAATTGAGATAGCCAGAGGAAAGCGTGTGATCTTTGTGTCTCAAAGAAAATGTGTGATTGACATTTTGCGGGATGCAGGCCTTCTAAATGCAAAGGGTGTGAATTCCCCGATGGATCCAAGTGTGAAGCTTCTTCCTGGTGACGGTGTGTGTTTCCTCACCCTGATAGGTATCGTCGAATGATGGGTAAACTCAATTATTTTGACCACCATGACCAGACCCAATATTGCCTATCCTGTCAGTGTAGTGAGTCAGTTTATGTCTGATCCTCGAGTCCCACATTAGAATGCAGTGGTTCGTATTCTGCGATACCTCCATTCCAATCCTGGGAAGGGCCTACAGTTTTGTGACCAGGGTCACTTCCGTACCGAGGGCTGCTCTGATGCAGACTGAGCAGGCTGTCCTATTGATAGGAGGTCCACATCTGGGTTCTCTGTTTTCGTTGATGGGAATCTAGTATCGTGGAAAAGCAACACGCAAGATTTGGTGTCAAGGTCCAGTGCTGAGGCGGAGTATAGATCTATGGCTTTGGCAACGTCTGAGATTATGTGGATTCGACAGCTTCTCACCGAGTTAGATAAACAGCCTACGGGTTTTACCAAGTTGTGGTGTGATAATAAGTCTGCTATTTATATAGCTACAAATCTTTCATGAGCGAATAAAATATATCGAGATAGATTGTCACTTCATCAGACACGAGTACACGAAGGGCACTATCGATTTTGGTTTTGTTCGATCTGGTGAACAGCTTGCTGACTTATTTACTAAGGCTTTACCCAGGTCTCGCGTTTAATACATTTGTAACAAGTTAGGCATGCTAGATATCTATGCTAGATATCGCGTTCAATACATTTGTATATATATTTGTATCATATTAATAATGTTATCCTATAGGTATGCCCATAGTAACTATTGTAGTCCTTCATTACTTAATAAATATGGACGTATGCCTCAGGAGGAGAACACACACTTTCATTATTCTATTCTTTATTTTACATGGTTAATGTAATTTACCCTAAAAAATAAACTCTAAGAAGGAATTAAACTTTAATGATGAATTAACCTATAAGAGAAAAATTAATAAATCAACCTATAAGAACGAATTATAATTAAGAACTAATATAAGAAAAGAAAAAGAAATCAAACTAAAAATAATTAGAAGAAAAGAAAAGAATTTAGAAGAAAGGATGAGTTTTATTTTTTATAAAGAAATTTATAGTGGAATATTGAGTTTTTTTAAAACTAAAAAAAAGTGATTTTTATAAAAAGAAAAAACTAAGAAGAATGATATTTTTTTTTTGAAAAAATATAGTAGGGAAAATAAAGATTTTACTAATTACAATAAAAAATTAATTGTAATCGAATGGAAAATGGTACAAAAACTTCTTTATTAATTGCACTTGTCACCCACAGTTGAGCGAGATTGATAAAGTTTTTGGATTTGTCACCCCACTTGAGCAACATTAAGAGATATATGAGAGAATCTGAGAGTGAAAAAGAACTTTGAAAGAGATTGACAAAGTTTTGAAAGAGATTGAGAGTGTTAGAATAGTTGGTGGGAAAAATAAGAAGGGTGGGGTATTTATAGGAGAAATATTTAAAAAATAAAAAATAGAGTTAGGTTGTAAAGTAGCAATTTAGGGTTAAAGAAGAAAAGAAAAAGGAGAGAAGAGCATAGTAGAATATTATTATAAGAAAATAATGAGGCTTGACTTAAACATTTACACTACACCGGTATTTATATAAGAGACACCAAGCTAATTACAAAATGACCCTAACATATATAAGTAATTATCTAATAACTTGTTCTATTTGTTGCCAAAAGACAGCTACTAGTGGTCAGTTAAGTTAATGCTGTCCGTTTGATCTTAGAACTTTTAATCTTGGCTGCCCGATTTGTGATCGTTGGCCAATGGTTGCGGGATAAGCCCTAGACTTGGGTTGGGCTTTAATATGCGAGCCTTAAAGTCGGCCTATGGGTCTTGGACAAAAAATACACTCCTGACCCATATGAGATTAGTGATGTAATGTTAAAGGTGAAGAAAGTCAACCAAAGGATGCAGACGGATCGATCGGTCCTGAAACCAATTGATTGGTCTGTAAAAATACTGTAAGATGCCCCAAGACGGATTGATAGACAAATCGATCATGATTGATGACCGGTGTTACAGGACAACATTATAAAACTTATTAGGGTTGTGGCCGTTGTTATATCGTTTGCAGGTTCTCTCAAAAGCTTTGGTTTTGTACATTATTTTTGTATTCTCCCAAAAAACTAGTGAAAGAGTGAGTCCGTGGACGTAGGTATGATATGCCAAACCATGTAAAACCCTTGTGTTGTGTTCTTGTACTTGTTTCTTTTTCATTTCTTTCTTGCTTGAGATTGTGCATGATTGAGATTGTGCGTAATTTGTGTAGTTGTGTGTGTGAATATTCAACAACACGTAATTCCTTCAAGAAAGGGAAATTCCCTCTTTAAATTGTGTCGCTTGTGTGAAAGATCTCAGCTAGACAAGATCCTCTATATGAAAGTGGCTACTCTAGTTGCTTACACGACACTTAATCACTACATGTAACTATATCATCAGCATATGTTGATAATGGTAGAATCATTCTAACTACATCAAGTGACCACTTAATGACCTGAGTCAGTGACCACTAAATGACCGGAGTCATCAACATATAGGCCTTTGGTAACTGTTTCAAGCCTAAATACTATTCTTTAACTTCCACAATTTTTTTTTTTGAATCCTCTAAGCAACATACCCTGGAGGTTTGCCATTCGTACCTTTCCTTGCATGTCATTTTGAAGAAAGGCTTTCTCGACATCAAGTTAAAAAAATAGCCTACTATATTGTAAGACATGTTACTTTAAAAAATGAGATGATCCATGGAATTGTCTTGGAGTAGCATAAGGGTTATGAATATACTTGTTGTTTTTACTAGTCGAGCGTTCAACTGCTCAACATTATGCATTCTACAAAGAAAAAGCCTATAATTAAATTTCTCTTCGACACTGCAAAACCAAAAAAAAAACTGTGTTTCTAGCTTTTGCAACAATCTTTTACTTCACTGGAAGCTATGTCCTTAAACTTTTGCACATTTATGTATTTTACACTGAATGCATGTTCTTATGTTTCTATGGTATTGTGCTCTCGATGAAACATACATTTTCTGACTTCTGTTTTTCTTTTGGGTTGTCATTTGTTTTTATCATTGAAGCTTGCCCATTAGGTGCTTTCTGCCCTTTGGCTAAACTCAATACCACCACTGGTGTATGTGATCCGTAAGTTTGATTCTTCTTCTGAAATTGTTTCCTTTTTTCTGTACTTATTGTTTTTAGATCAGGTTAATACTAATGATTGGGGAAACCCAAAAAAAATGTGCAGCTACCGTTACCAACTGCCTCCTGGGCTGCCAAGCCATACTTGCGGTGGAGCAGATATTTGGGCGGACATTGTGAGTAGTAGTGAGATATTCTGTTCAGCAGGATCATACTGCCCGAGTACTATCAAAAAAGTTCCTTGCAGTAGTGGGTATTGATTATTATCCCAGAACCTGTAGTCCTTGTGCATAATAACTTTATTTCTCCTTGATGCATGTCTTGGAAATGGCAATCAATATTTCTTCAGTGGCTCATGCTGTGCATTTAAGTTACTCATAAGGGCTCTCTGATGTGTATTTTATTTACTGATAATAATTTTTGTTAATATTTCAGACATTACTGCAGGACTGGTTCTACATCAGAAGCAGGTGTGTCTTTTTCCTTTTTATATCTTGCCTTGCTCGTTGCATTATTTGATGACCGATTGTATATACACAAAGATTACCTATTATCTTTATACATGCTTATATAAATCCAGCCTCCATCTCTGAGTGGTTTAGTTGAATAGTAAAATATTGATTTAGGGTTTGTAAGAGGAAGAAGAAGAGTGTTAGAGTTTATTTTATGTTTTATTAGGTAGTTTTGTAATTATTTATGTGTGACTCATATATATATACATGTTGTGAGGTGGAGAGGCTAATTTGATTCTCTCTTTCGTTTCTATCTTCTTTATTTCTCCTTTCAACCTTAAATCACTATTTTACAATTCAACATGGTATTAAAGCAATTCGATCCAACCCTAGAACACATCGGAAAACTCTAAGCAGCGCGCAAGCTGATTGTGGTGTGATGACGCCATCATCCGTACAATGAAGTCAGCATGACATCATCCCTAGTAGGGATGGCGATCGAATGGCTCGATTTTTCAGTCTCCTGGTATTTGTGGTAATTTTTGTGGAGTTTTTTAAAGTCGGTTGGTAGGTCGTTCAATTTTTCAAATATTTTTCGGTTTTGTGAACCCTAGTTTTCCGATCTGAGTTTTGGAGGTTTTCAAAGGGTTTTTGGCTGTTGGTATGCAATTCGTGGGTGCTTATACACTTGGTGTTGCCTCAATTTGGTGTTGATCTCTAAGTGGATTTCGGTGCTAGAACACTGAAACTCTAGTTCGTGATCTTCTAATTGAGGCATCACAAGTTGGTTTCGATCGTTGATACCTATTATATAGGCCTTGATACTTTCTGTGTAGGTCTTATTTGTGGTCGATTTGATGAATCTTGGTGTTTGGGTTTATTTTTGAAACATTGCACAAGTTGA
>JAUMHN010000001.1:4063787-4074283 GCA_032360265.1 Heliamphora ciliata
GATATTATGAGATGTGTATATATTATCTGTACATAGGCCCGTTAGCTATAAGGGCCCATTAGGGTTTTGCTGTATCCGTGTAATTAGTATATATAGTGGACCTCTCTAATTGAGAAGTTAAGCTTTTCAGATAATAGATTATTCTCTTTTACACACTCAACCCATAACCTAATCTCGCAGCAATCAACAACAACCGGGCCGCACCTCCCTGACCCATACCAAGACCTCGGCCACGGCCTTATCCTCTCCGAGGAAACACAGTTCATATATAAAAGAGATATAGAACATAACAACCTAAGGTTCGATACATCATGTTATTGCTAACACCTGTCACATAATCATGCTAACATTTAGCCATTCAAGATCATGTTAAACAAATTCCACATACCGAGGAGCACCAACAAGAGTGATGAGTCAGTTTGGGTAATCTACTTAGATTTCTTACTAGAAAGTACGTCGGCCAAACGCATTTCTAACTTGGTTTCCAAGTTTGTTAATTCAAACGTCCAAAGGCAAGGCTAATCAATCCTAAGGCCTAACCTCCATGCTCATGTATACACAAAATCCTCGTAAAATAACAGATTATCATTTTCATGTTATCAAAACATTTAAACACATGCAATCAAACACACGCAACCATCCTCACAAGGTGATGCAACCTCTTCCACGGTTCTTAGGTATTCAAACCTAGAGCTCTGATACCAAGTTATCACGCCCTAAAACCTGGGCCACGTGAACCACGCAAGAAAAACCTTTTTTGAGACCTGAGACCAAACAAGTCAGAGAATGAAGATGAAAGTAAACTTAAAACTTTTGAAAAACACACTTTTGGGGGTTTATTTTATACAAAAAGAGAACCCAAAAAGGTTAGGTCAAGGTCAACAAGAGTCAAGGTTTAAAACAAAACAACAACAATTTTTAAAGGCTGCTCAGACCGCTCGATCGGTCTATTGGTCCTCGCTTGCACAAAACAATTGTGAAAGTAATTTCACCGCTTGATAGACCGATCGATCGGTCCATCAAGCGGTTTGGCTCTGGACTATTTTTTAAAATCCAACTTTTCACCCTTAACACTTAAACCATTTTTCAACATTTTTGAAAAGCTTCCAAGGCATAACCAAGCCCACTAAAACATGCCAAAATGAGGCTCAAAATCCCCCCTCAAGGTATAAGAGTTTATATAAAGCATAAACTAACCGAAAACCTTTCGTTAAAGCGTTGAAAACAATCAAACTAAAACCGTAATATAAAATTATGAAAAACAACAATCAACCCATGGTTCCTCTCATGAACATACAATATACATGCATCGGCATCATGACCATAAGAATTACAATACACGTGCTTTCAAATCTAGAACATGTTATATCATTACATGATCCAAAATCAACATTATAAACTACTGAACAACAACAAAACTAGGGTTTTGTCTTCGCCTCCTCCAGGGCTCATCGAGATAAACTCACGTAATCAAATATGTCACCTGAAAAGTTTTTAAAATTTTACAACGTGAGCTGAAACCCAATAAGAATATACTATAGTGAAGTAAAAATAGGATATGCATTCACGTAGTATAGAAACGACTCGACTTCACAAGTTTCAAAACGGTTTTCTATTCTCAAAACTACACATTTTCATCTAATCCAAATAACGTCTAGCAGTTTAAGAAAGCATAAACAAGACGTTATTTTCCGTTCGGTTCCCACAACCGGCAATGATTCTTATGTATTGACTGTGTCGCACCGAGTACAAAGGTAACAACTATAGACTCTCGCCCATTTGCCTAGGTCCGGGGCATCCAATGACCCGTTAGGTAATGACAAATTCTATACGGAATTACGACAACAAACGCCTCCTACTGGGGTAACCACTTTATTTATGGGGATTAACCCGAAGGAGCGGAGCACTTATTTGTGCAAAGTTTTCGGACTTCCACTGAGGAGCAATATTGGCCCAAGTACACACACATTGTTACGGTACATCTATGGAATCATTAAAAACACGTAGCTCACTACGAGAATATTCGTAAATACACACTATCAGATACAAAACGTTCAACAGCATTCCGCAACATCATCCATTTAACCATGGAGACTAATCAACATTTTCAAAATGTTTCCATCATTTCAACGGAATAGTTTGAAAAAGATGGCTCAACCCCAAGAGTTAGCGCAAAACCTCCAAAAACTATATTTTCACAACCTTTACATAAATCTCTCCGGTTTTCAAAACTCTTTCTTTCGAAAACCACGGATACACACACATCTACCAACTTTGTAATAAACCATAAAAACACATAACATGCTCTTTCATCCAACAAACATGGTTCAAACACAAAGTTCAACAGTAAAAACATCTTTAACGGTAGAAATACATATAAACGCATGTATTACCCTTTTTAATGCACGATAGTGTAGAATCCTACCACGGAGAGTTAAAAACTCGAAACTTTAAACATCGGCAAAAAACTAAACTCGCCAAAACGTGATTCCGTTCGGATGAATGCGAAGCCTACGGCGCAAATATCAAAGATCTACTATCCTAATGCCAAGATTTGAGCTCAAACTAACCCAAAAGCTAGAGAGAAGGCAGATGCTTTGGTTTTTCTCTCTACGAAGAGAAAGAGAAGTTTACACCACAAGCTTTGGCACAAAAACCCAGGCCACTAGTTGCCATATATATAACCCTCGCAAACAGACCGGGATTGAAACTCACATGCATATCTAGGTCAAAATATGCATAAAACACATAGAAATATACTTTTCTATAACGATTAAAAAAATAACCAACACATCGCATAAATACATTGCAAAATTGAAGGGAACCAGGTCTCACTGGAAATGCAAATGGTACTGTGGATTGATGATTTTAAGCATCTTCTAAGCAACATTTGAAAATTTTTGACCACTCCCTCTTACCCAACGGAAACTTGCTGCTTATGCAGATAAATATATTGGATGGTTTCGGATGAAGAATTTGTAATTACTTCTGGAAATTTGAAACGAAAAAAAAAAAGAAGTGAAAATCCACTTGTCACCATATCCACTGTTTTCCACATTATATATCATTTCTATATTTTTAGTATCAAAATTAACTTACTTGCTTAAGCTGGTGGCTTCAATAAATGTAACATTGTGGATGAACTTGCAGGGTGCTTTAGGTTGGCAACTTGTGAAGCACAAACTGCAAACCAGAACATCACTGCATATGGTATCCTGCTTTTTGTAAGTGACCGGCTTACTCTTAAATGTTATCAATGAGGAAGGTTTGAATGTAGTTTTCTATATCTGTGGAATAAGGTATTCTATCAAATTTGGTAGTTAATTTTAATTAGTTAGTTTTTATCTTGCTTTATGTTACTTAGATTCACCGGTCAAATACTCAAATCATGTCCTCGTGCATTATCAGGTGGTTCTTCGTTTTTATTTTGATTTATTGATGGACAGAAGCAAAACAATGAATAAAGTATGTGCATGCCACAGCATGAGGACATTGTCAACATGTTTAATCATGTTAGTGACTCCTTTTGTGTTCCAAGGTGTTGCCTTAACTGGGCTGACCGAATCTCCTAATAGGTGGGAAGGGGGGCCAAGGCCAACGGAGTAAAGGTGGAAAGGAGGGGTGTTTTGTGGTTCCATGGCCCCCTATTCTTGTAGTTAGTCATGGATGGGAGATTGATGGATCTTATTAGTAGACCATCTATATATATATCTTCTCTTCTGTGTTATTGAACTTAATGAAATCTGTAAACTTTGCTGTTCCTATTTAACCTACCAAGTTCGCAACTCACAATAAGCCCAATTTCCTGGAAATATCAAACATAATAATTGATCTCAACATTGCATTCTCTTTATTTGGACTCCAAATGCATTTATGATTTATCTCACGAAAACAACCTTCAGAGACTTAACCTCCATTTTCCTATGTAGGCTGGATTGACACTTTTACTTCTCATTATTTACAACTGTTCTGATCAAGTTCTCACTACTAGAGAAAAAAGAGAAGCAAAATCCAGAGAAGAAGCCGCGAGAAGTGCTAGGGAAACTGTACAGGCACGTGAAAGATGGAAATCTGCGAAAGACGTTGCTAGGAAGCATGCAATTGGACTGCAGACCCAGTTATCACGGACATTTTCTCGTAAAAGATCTGTAAGACAACAGGAACAGCTGAAGGGTCTGAGTCAACCTAAACCTGGATCAGATGCATCCTTACCACCAATGCCTACGAATGGGTCTCAATTGAAAGGAACAAAAAAAGAGCAAAGCAACCTTACAAAGATGATGCATGAGCTTGAGGAAGACCCAGACAGTCCTGAAGGCTTTAATTTGGAGATTGGAGATAAAAATTTGAAAAAGAACATGCCGAAGGGCAAGAAGTTGCATACTCGCAGCCAAATTTTCAAGTATGCATATGGCCAAATTGAGAAGGAGAAAGCTCTTCAGGAGCAAAACAAGAATTTAACTTTCTCAGGAGTCATTTCTATGGCTACTGATGTAGAAATTAGGACTAGGCTTACAATTGAGGTTGCTTTCAAGGATTTAACACTTACTTTGAAAGGGAAAAATAAGCATCTGATGAGGTGTGTAACTGGGAAAATTATGCCTGGCCGTGTTTCTGCTGTCATGGGCCCGTCTGGTGCTGGGAAAACAACATTTCTTTCTGCTTTAGCTGGAAAAGTAACCGGGTGCACTATGAGTGGTATGGTTATTATAAATGGGAAGATAGAATCAATTAACTCTTACAAGAAAATTATTGGGTTTGTGCCCCAAGATGATGTAGTGCACGGAAACTTGACGGTGGAGGAGAATCTGTGGTTCAGTGCTAGGTGCAGGTATGCCACTTGTAGTTCTATGGCGCAGACCATTTGTAGCTCAATTTATTTCCAATATTTTGATCTTAAAAGTTTCACGTAATTTGTTATGCCAGCTTTTTCTGCAATATTGGTACCTAAGATAACTAATTTAGCTTATCCTGCTGCTTGCTTTGGTTGCCTATGATTTGGCTTCTTCATTCACATGCTGCATTGCAAGTGCACTTGAATTGGTTATAAGTTTTCTCCAATGCATTTCTATTTGTAGACTACCAGCTGATCTGCCTAAACCAGAGAAAGTTTTAGTTGTTGAAAGAGTCATTGAGTCTTTGGGACTGCAGCTTGTGCGGGATTCCCTGGTCGGGACTGTGGAGAAGCGAGGAATCTCTGGGGGTCAAAGGAAGCGAGTAAATGTTGGGCTGGAAATGGTAATGGAACCTTCTCTATTGATCTTAGATGAACCTACTTCTGGTTTGGACAGTTCTTCTTCACAGTTGCTACTTCGAGCACTTCGCCGTGAAGCTTTAGAAGGAGTAAACGTTTGCATGGTGGTTCACCAACCGAGGTAATTTTGAACATTAGCTATCCTGCTTACTTTCATGAAGTATAAGTAATTTTCCAGTTGTGAAAAAGGTGGTCATTTTCCAACCTTTCTTTGGTATATTTCCCTGCCTGGATAGAGTTTTGTTGAGCTTAGTTGAGTTTATCATCTCTTCCATAATCTCCTCATTTTCTCATTATATAGCTCTCAACATATGGATTTCAAAAGCCAGTTCTTGAATTCAAAGTATTTCCAGGTTCTAATCCAGTTCGTGAATTCTAAGTATTTCCAGGGTTGCTTATCTCAGTAAAGTTATAGTATGCTATTGACAACTTCTCATAGAAAGAGAGTTTAGAGAAGGGTTTTTCTATTCCATGTGTTCAATGATAAGGATGAACCACAGGAGCTCTAGGATACTTGCACATCATGGTTCTTGGTCTGGTGTGATATATTTCTATTACTTCTCATTGTGTTTCTCTTTGATTTAAATGACAGCTTTCCTCTCCTCTAGTTATGGAGTGATCCTTTGCTTTAATAGAATTGTCAAATCCTTGGAGAACATATAATCATTGTTTTACGGATAATAAATCATAATATCCCCTGTGCTGATCCTAGATATTCGAGTTTGTTTGAGTAGTAGACTAGGAACACTCATAAAGTTCGGCACTGTTTGCATGAAGTAGCTGCCCTCAAACTCAAACCAGTGTTCTCAAGACAGGACTGGCCATAAAAGCTTCTTCATTTCCATCAAGCAACCACAGTATCATTAGGGTCAGAAATTATTTCGTTCTCACTAAAAACTGAAAGATAATAAATGAAAAAATCTTCATTAAATTGCTAGATAGACGGCACTTCTGTTAATGGTAAAAAGAAATTATGTTTGAAGATTAAGTGGTAGATAGCTGTCGAAAGGACTATGCTGGAGGAGAAGATTTGAATCCATGCTCTCAAGCTTGGCAGCCTAAGCTTATACCATTGAACTTGTTGACAATATAAATAATGACATTAACCGTCTCTCTAACACCCAACTTATGCTTTTAGATAAGTTGGTGGCCAATAATTTTGCATCATATCAAAGATACAATAGGTCCTGTGTTTGAATCTCAGTACCTACCTGAAAAATAGGATACTTGTTGTTTGGCTCACTTACAGAAAAGAAAAGGGTAATGAAGTTATCCTCTCTTTTATAGCTTAAGCTTTGATATGAGAGCAATTTAACAAGACTAAGCAATTCCCTCCACATAGAAGTTGCCATGCAGGATCTACAGGCAGTCCCGAAAATTTGAAGAATCCACAGCCATTCCCTTTTCATTTTGAAATTGGTGCATCCTTGTACAGTTGTGTTGGTGGAAAAGCAAGATCCATGTGTTGCAGGATTTCACAGTCACAGATAAAATATTAAATTGAAGTTTATAAGGCTTACAGCATTCTGCTTCTTTAAACAACTCTCAGTAAATGGAAGGAAATCTATTTGAGAACTAATTCCATTTAGTTTTTTAAAGATATCAACTTGAACAAAGTTAAAATGATAAAATCAATACAGCTACTCCTTGTATATATCACATTGAAAAATAAAAACTATATTTTCACCATGGAGTAGCTTGATGAAATATTGGAACACAAGTGAGACAGGTTGATGCTTTCTTCCTTGATATTAGCATTTCTGGCTAGAGTTTTTCAAAACATGCGCATAAAGTGTCAAGTGTTCCAATTATTCCAATAACGTGGTAGTCTAATTGCTGACCTTTGCTTCAGCTACACCTTGTTCAAGATGTTTGATGACTTGATACTTCTAGCTAAAGGTGGTCTGACTGCATATCACGGATCAGTGAAGAAAGTTGAAGAATACTTTGCAGGCCTGGGGATCAATGTTCCTGAGCGTGTTAATCCTCCAGATCACTTCATTGACATTCTAGAGGGAATCGTAAAACCAAGCACAAGCTCAGGCATAAACTATAAAGAACTTCCCCTTAGATGGATGCTTCATAATGGATACCCTGTACCCCCTGATATGCTAAATTCTGCTGGAATGAAAGCATCCTCTGCGGGGGATAATTCAGCTCATGGAACAAATGCTGCTGCTGGGTCTGGTGGACAATCTTTTGCTGGAGACCTATGGCAGGATATGAAGTTTAATGCTGAGTTGAAGAGGGACCATATACAGCACAAGTTCTTAAAAGCAAAGGACTTATCCAACCGGGAAACCCCTGGTGTTTACCAGCAATATAGATATTTCCTTGGGAGGTAACAAGTAATTTATTTTTCTATTACTGGTTTTGTCTCAAGATTTCTACATATTTCTCAGGTGCTAATTCATCATAGAATCTCGTTCTTGCAAGAGTCAAATTCATTTACCACAACACAAAAGGTTTTCCTCAGATTAATGCTAGGTTCCTACAAAGATTGGCATGTCTCCAAGAAGGCTTAAGTCTTGTTTTTTGTTCCAGTTTCATAAATAGAGATTTCTGAAATATAAGAATGATGAAAAGGAATTTTTAAAGTAGTTATACAGCACAAGTTCCTAAAAGAAAAGAACTGTTCCAACGGGAAACCCCTGATGTTTTCCAGCTCTATAGATTGGGAGGTAACAAGTGATATTTTTTCTCTTGTTTTGTCTCAAGATATCTACATATTTCTCAGGTGTGCTAATACGTCATAGAATATTGTTCTTGCAAGAGCCAAATTCATTTTCCACAAAACAAAAGGTTTTTCTCAGATTAATGCTGAGTTCCTACAAAGATTGACTTGTCTGCAAGAAGGCTTAAGTTTTGTTTTGTGCTCCACTCTTGTAAATAGATATTTCTAAAATATAAGAATCATGGAAAGGAATTGTAAATTAGTTACACACTTTTGTGGATCCAAATAGGCATTTGCTCATAGGCATGATATGTGTTGATTGTTGGAGGTTAAAGCCAAAATTTATATGAAATGAAAAACTAGTACATCAACACTTGGCTGGGTCACTCTCATCCAGTTTCTGCTCTTTCAGATGATTGAAACCTGATTTGTGTTGTATGTGGTTTCTTTCAGGGTTGGCAAGCAGCGGTTACGAGAAGCTAGAATGCAAGCAGTCGATTTTCTGATCTTATTGCTGGCTGGAATCTGCTTAGGAACGCTCGCTAAAGTGAGCGATGAAACCTTTGGGGCACTTGGGTACACTTACACAGTCATTTCAGTTTGTAAGTTAAAGTCCTTAATGTTCTTTGCTATGCCATGCTCCTACTGAATTTGACTTGCATACTTGAAGCTGCGAGCTTATGAAATTTATTAAGTTGGGATAATTTATTGTTCAGCATGGAGTCTATTGTTTTAAGGGCCATATTCCTAGGTCCTTCAGTCATTTCTTAGGCCTTGTCTCTCCTGGAAAGAGTTGGTTTCCTCAAGAAGCAAAAGTATCCAAGTTAATCTAATTATTACTGTTCATTTTTTATATTCTTCTTGAGATCTTTTATTTTAGATGTCCTCTTTCCAATTACTAAGAAAAATATAAATAAAGTTCTCTTCCTGATCTGCCAAATATTTATTGCTGATTTTCAGCTCTCCTCAGTGGAATTGCTGCTTTGAGATCATTTTCTCTGGATAAGTTACATTACTGGAGAGAGAGCGCTTCTGGCATGAGCAGCTTGGCTTATTTTCTTGCAAAGGATACAATCGACCATTTCAATACACTTATAAAGCCTGTTGTCTATCTCTCAATGTTTTATTTCTTCAACAATCCAAGATCTTCCTTCTTAGATAATTACATTGTTTTGGTTTGTCTGG
Source organism: Heliamphora ciliata (assembly GCA_032360265.1). NCBI lineage: Eukaryota > Viridiplantae > Streptophyta > Magnoliopsida > Ericales > Sarraceniaceae > Heliamphora > Heliamphora ciliata. The sequence goes on from JAUMHN010000001.1 coordinate 4,072,901, forward strand.
TGTACTGTGTGACTGGCATCGCGTATGCATTTGCCATCTGCCTCGAGCCTGGTCCAGCGCAACTGGTGCATATCTTGAGCTTTATCAATGTGGTATAGTGCTTAGTTTACTATATTGAAATAATATCATTCCTTTAGCCACAACTATTGTGTTTCCTGCAGTGGTCGGTGCTTCTGCCAGTTGTTTTGACTCTTATTGCAAACCAGAATTATGAAGGTGGAATTATGAAGACATTAGAGAACTTATGCTATACAAAGTGGGCTTTGGAAGCATTTGTGGTAGCAAATGCTGAAAGGTATGGAAAGGCTACCCCTTTTCCATGTCTAGTTAATTTATTTATTTTGCTGATTTTATAATCCGGTGCCAAACTTGGACATATATACACCCTAATAGAATGATCCCATGCTTATCTAGGACTAATACTAGTGAATCATCTGACTACTGGCAGAATATCAAGAGAAAAGTAATTTCCTAGTTATTCATCATCCATAGTTCTATATTAATGGAAACAAGAGTTTATTCGCGGTTTTGAAATTGCAACAAGAAAGTTCTGTCGCACCTAAAAAAATAGGGTGAAATACATTGACCTCCCTTGGGTTATTGACAATTTCAGGGACTTCCCTTAAGATTTTTGAAATGGTACCAATCTCTCTCGAGGTTAGACTTGTGGGTTAAAAGGCATTACATAGGATAAATTTTTTACTCTATTACTTCTCACACTAATTTTACGTAGGATAAATATTTTACACTTACTTCTCTCTCTCTCTCTCTCTCTCTCTCTCTCTCTCTCCAAGCTCTTAAGTCACCAATTGTCCTAAAAGTTTAAACTTTCTCTCTCTCTCTCTCTGAGCTCTTAAGTCACTAATTATCCCAAAAGCTTAAACTTTTAAAAAATGAGTCCAACAATATATATCAAGCTATTCAACACACTCTCATGTGTGACTCTGCCTTGCACGTGAAGAAGTGAACAAACTGAACTGAGCATATGCACCAACATGGTGCATAATAATAAATATAATAAAAAAACAAACACATATCACCAAACTTAAACCCAAGATCTCGTAAAATCAGAGTTTTGATACCATGTTAAGCACCAATTGTTCCAAAATCTTAATTTATTAAGAAATAGGCGCAATAATGTATATCAAACAATCCAACGAATATAACAACCGCCTCCACTTCTTAGTTTCGCCCAATTCCAACATCGCCATTACATGACCACCACAACCTCCTCCACTTCTGTTGCATAGATTGCCATTTTTTGCAGAGTACATGTGTTGACACAACACAACACAAGATAGGTATGATTACAGGATGTGTGTCGGTGTGGCTACTTTTTATCAGGCACGGCTTAGATCTCTATCATAAAAGAATAGTGAGTGA
>JAUMHN010000001.1:4775233-4804524 GCA_032360265.1 Heliamphora ciliata
TTAACTAGTAAAGTGTTAAAACCTTGTAACTTGTTAACTTATAGATTAAAAGTTAAGTTCATAAATTAGTTCCAAGATTTGGAATGAGTGTATACAAGCCTAGGGTGATGTTGAAATGTGTGAATTTCATAGAATTCGAATAAATAAATTGGTTACATGAGCAATATTACTTATTTATTTATGGTTCTTAAGTTAACATTATACATTGAATTGGAGGTTTTGAAAAATTGTCACGCCCTAAACTCTGGGTCATGTGAAAAGCCTACGAACATCTACTAAACTGTCCCAATACGAGGGAATTTAAAACCAGAAAGCCCAAACAAGGCTGAAAACCTTTGTAAAATGTACTACTAAGGGTTTATCCAATTTGAAAGGGTAGCCAATAGACTACCGTTACGGTCCCACATGCCAAGCCTTTTTAAAACACAGTATACTTTTTGTGTAAAGAAAATCCTTTTACAAAAAAGATGTGGAAGCCGTTCTAAAATCTCCCTCGAGTACAAAAGTTTGAATGAAGTGGAAACCATTTAACAATAAAAACGTGATACAACAACAAACCCATGGTTACTCTCGAAAGCATGAATCATGCATACATCCATAATAATTACGTGCATTACAACATGTTACATCAAAGCATGGAACATATACAGAAAGGTATAAACTACCTAACAGAGACCAACAACAGGGTCTAACACCAGCCACCTTCGGGCACCTCAGGGTCACCAAACAGGACCACTGCCACCTGAAAAAGGTTTTAACAAAAATTACACACCTTGAGCCGAAACCCAATAGAAAAAGACAGTAAAGCTGAAAAGCAGAAAATGCAATTATAAGCATACAGGATCAACCACATGAGCCAAAAAGTTTTTTCACCCTGAAAACCACAAGTTTTCCATCAGACCAACACAAGCCTCAAAACGATTTTACTTCAAAAAATCCCAAGTTTTCACCCTTTAAAATCATGCGTATCATCCTCATAAATATCATGTCATATTAAACAAAAACGATAATAAAACATGATCTTTTTTCACGTGGATCACATAACCGAGAACCAAAATATTATTTTCCCACTCAGAACACATAACCGAGGAAAATAAAACAATAAGCTGTAAACACAGAATTCTCCACACGGGACACACAGCCGAGGAGACACGATAAAATGTAATCCTATGTACCGACTTTGTTACACCGACAAAGGTAACAACTATAAACTCTCGTCCATTACCCTAGACCCACAGACTTAGTAATGACAAGTTCTATACGGAGTCACAACAACGACGCAATTAACGGAGGCAACCGAACCACTCAATTTACGGGACCTGAGCCCGAAGGTACAGAGTAACTACTGCTTAATTTACAGGACCTGAGCCCGAGGGTACAAAGCACCCACACACACTCAATTTATGGGGACTAACCCGAAGGTACAAAATACCTACGCTGTGCACATTTTCGGACTTACACCGAGAAGCAATAAAAGCCCAACTCAAAACCACATACCCATTGTCACGGTAAATCTATGGATAGCATTTAAAACCCAACCGTTACTCAACTACAAAAAATAGTAAAGCAGTTTTACATCGCATGTATATGAAAAGGGATCCAATCCATCAATATGAAAATCTACAAGCATATAACAACATATGTTTAACAAAACTGAGACTCAACCCCAAGGGTTAGCTCCAAAACTCCGCAAACCTATTTTTCACAAAAACTCCTCGATTTCAAAGCTCCTTTTGAAAACCATGGGTATCAACACACCCGAATCATGTATAAAATCAAGAAAAGGCGCAAAACCCACTTTTTATCCAAAACCAAGGTTTTGAACATGAAAACAACATTTAATGTATTTTCTACCTGGTAAAAATACATATAACTGCAAATAACACCCTCATAACAGAAGTAGGTCTAGAATCCTATCTCGCTGAGCCAAAAGCTCGAAACCTCAAAAATTGAACCTCGACAAAACAAGATTATGCCCGAATGGATGTAAAGCCCTCAACACCGACATCATGGATCTGCTATCCATCTGCTGAAAACCAAGCCCCGGGCCCTCCAAAAGCTAGAGAGATGGCAGAGAGAACCGAAACTTACTCAAGAAGCCACAAATTCAAAAATATCTCTCAAGGCTTGATATTTATAAAAAGTCACGCCAGACCTCCACCGCTCGAGCGCCCAACCACTGCTCGAGCGGACCCCTGTCGACATACCACTTTGCCCCTCAACTATCTGCAGTGTGTCAAGGATCCGGGTCACCAGTTCCAACCACTCTGTAGTTATCATAGGATCAGGATCCCTAGCAAAGGTAGGAGGGTCAAGACGTCTGAACTCTCGCATCGCAATTGTCACCCTCGACTTAGGCACTCTCTCTCTCCCCCTAACAGTCTCAGTTAACTGTTGGATGGAGCCTACCAGCACACGCAACAACCCTACCGCATCCATCGGTCCTTGGGGAGCATTTGCATCCCTAACATCAAGGATTGGCATATCCCCGTGGCCCAAACCCCGACCACGGCTACGACCACGGCCTCGTCCTCGTCCTCTTCGCGTAGACATCACGTATATACAACATAACCACATAAGCTTTCATGCATCATGTTATCACTTAACATAAAACACATTAGCATGCTAACACATAGCCACATACGTTCATGCTAAACAAACCCCACATACCGAGGAGAACTAACAAGAACAATACGTCAATTTAGATAACCAACTTAGATTCCTTTCCAGAAAACACGTCGGCCAAATGCATTTCTAACTTGGCTTCCAAGTTCATTAATCCAAACGCCCGAAGGCAAGCTTAATCAATCCTAAGGTTCAAACCCCATGTTGAATACACAAAATTCTCATGCTTAACATGCTAACACGTTCATGTTATCAAATCATCTAAACACATACAATTAAGCACACGTAATCAACCTCACAAGGTGATGCACCCTCTTTTCACGGATCTTAGGTATTCGAATCTGGAGCTCTGATACCATATTGTCAGGGCCCAAACTTCGGGTCACCTAAAACACCCATAAACAACACCCAACCCGATGTTTCACTCTCAATATAAATACACACATGCATTAAATCATACAAAAAGAGACAAAAAGAAGACTATAGGTCTTTCACCCCAACCGGCTCCTCCCGATAAACTTGCATGATTGTATACACCTGAAAAATATTTTCAAATCCCACACCAAGAGCCAGAACTCAGCAGAAACTAGACAAATATAAAATAAAAGCTAAACATGCTGAAGCGAAAAGATATGGATGTTTCGACTCACACGTGTCTCAAAAACAATTTAATATATATACATATTTATTATAGTGCTCCACATGCAAACATTGACTCTCACGACTCAAACATAAACAACTCAACAACATTAATGGTTTTACATAACCCCGATGATCCACACACCACACATGCATTCTTTCGGGTTTTCACCGAAGGACTACAGTCCAATCTAATGCATCTTCTCGGGCTTTCACCGAAGGGCCGCAGCCCTACCTAATGCATTGTTAACCAGAGTTAACATATATCCAACCATCTTCTCAGGCTTTCACCGAAGGACCACAGTCCTATCTAATGCAGTGTTAACCAGAGTTAACATGTATCTTCTTGAGCTTTCACTGAAGTACCACAGCCCCAACTAATTAGTGTTAACCAGAGTTAACATATATCTTCTCGGACTTTCACCGAAAGACCACATCCCCAACTAATGCATTTTTTTAAAACCAGGATTTTAATGCACACAACCATGTACCCACACCACGTCTTACAAACCACGTCACATGCCACACATGTGACCCACGCAACTCACGCAACCCATGCAACACGCAACCCAGAATTAAAAGCATGAAACCATGTTTCACATAACGACATCACATGCCACACAACTCGTCATCCACCGACCCAGGAGACCAAAACTCAAAGAAACGAAACTCAACCCCAAGGGTTAGCTCCAAACCTCAGAAAATTTGGTTTTCACACACGTTTTCACAAAACACTTCCCTTTTCCCAAAACTCACTTGTTATAAAAGGAACCACAAACCCAAACACATCACACACACCCGATGCATAAACACCATGCACCCAACCAACCACGTCATCCCCGAGGATCAACAACAAAACAAACAAACCACCACGGCCCCACCACGACCAACCAAAACAAGAAATGACCAACACCTCTCTTCGTGAGTTCAGTCGACAGAACCCCATAATTCAATTGATTGAAATGCCACTGGAGGAGAGCCAATCGATTGAACCCAATAATTCAATCGGCTAAAATGCCACAACACGACCACCAAAACAACAAAACGCCCTAAACAGGACATCAATCGATTGGATACCCAACATATTCGACTGGAAAAGGCTACTGGAAACCAAAAACACCACACAGACCAATTTGGTCAACTGGATCCCCAATTCAATCGACTGGATCACCACATTGTCGACCCATTCGACTGGATTATCAAGTCCAGTCGACTGGACCACAGTGGGGGCGAAACCCTAGCTACGGGAAACAACATTCGACCCCAAAATCGAAGTATTTGAACTCCCTTTAGATACCCACAGACATACCAAAGCCCAAAACATCAAAGAAAAACCCAAATGGACACTTTGAAAACCTTTTTGTCCAACTAAAAATGATCGAAAACAATTTTGGAGTAAAACCCAACTTTTTGAACATAAAATAACTTTTCATACATTTTTAGACGGTAAAAACAAATATAATTTCACGTAGCACCCTTTTAAGACATGAGAGTTTAGGATCCTACTTCGTTGAGTCAAAAACTCAATGCCTCGAAAAGCGAACCTCGTCGAAACGAGATTCCATCTGAATGAATACGTAGCCCTCAGTACCGATAGCAAGGATTTGCAGTCCGATCGCCAAAACCAAGCCCCGGGCCCCCGAGAAGTTAGAGAGAAGACAGAGGTTTCATTTAGTTTCAAAGGCTAGATAGAAAAAATATTTTTTGAAAATATCTAAAACTAGATATTTATAGGCCGCGAAAATATTTTTTTTTTTAGAAAAAATTCGCACCACAACGCACAACAGCCTCGGTATCCAACCCCACGTGCATTTCTAAGCTCGAACATCCATAAAACGCATATAAATATGCTATCACGAAAACAATTAATAACGTGTCAAAACATCGCAAAAAAATTAAAACGGGTCAGGGTCTCACATCAACAGCTTAATTTCATCTTCTTCTTCCATATTTACCTTCTCCTTTTCCATGTCACCTGGTTGTTTCTTTTGTGCTGAATATTGTGCCCCAACATACATTGCTTCACCAACGTTGCCACTAAAGTCAATTCCTAAGTCAAAGAAGTCGTTTGCATTTACAGGTGCGGTCTCTTTTTCTTGCTCAAATTCAGCATCTTCATTTTCCTAAAGTGTACAATTTACTTTCTTGATTTTGCAAATATCTTAATGTTGGATTTTTTTGAATCTTCAATGTATCAATTAAAGTTTCTCATTTCTCACAATCACAAGAATGATCAATGTATCGATTGTCATTTCCAGCATTAACTACAAAGGTAAATGTATCATTTCGATAGTTCACACATTTACAACAGTGATAAATGTATCAATTCTAAATTCATTCAATTCAAACTCTAAAAACAGTTGTTAAGTAATCATTTTGGTGCATACCTCTCCAACCAACAACAGTGGTTAATGTATGAACATTTTAGTGCTAAATGTATCAATACTAATTTCATTAAGTCCAAACACTAAAAACAGTGGAAAATGTATCAGTTCGGCTACTCAAACATTCACAACAATCCTAAATGTATTAATACTAAATTCATTCAGTTCAAACATTAACAACAGTGGTTAACGTGTTGTTTTGGTGCATACCTCTCCAACTAAAAATAGTGTTGAATGTATCAACAATTTGGTGCTAAATGTAATAATACTCAATGCATTCATGTCAAACACTAAAAATAGTGATAAATGTATCAGTTCGGCATCTCACACATTCACAATAGTGCTAAATGTATCAATACTAAATTCATTCAGTTCAAACACAAAAAAGTGGTTAAGGTGTCATTTTGGTGCATACCTCTCCAACTTCCTCTACCGTATCAACATATTCCTTTACCGTGTCGCCTTGTAAATGGTTGTCATCGTATATCTCGTACATATCCTTCTCCTTTGTACAACTTATTTCTTCTTCAAGAACCTAGACGTTGGCAAGGTTGATGAACATTAGTTCAAAGTACATAATTAACAGTAATGAGCAGGAGCAAATTATGTTTCAACAATGCTTTAATGAGATGTATCAGTTTACATTTCGCACCTCGTCATATGTCAAAGTGTTGATTCTTCCTTTCTTCATCTCCCTATGCAGCTTGGAGAGATCCCATTTCATTAGCCTTGGCATTGGCACTAATGTATCTGCTTCAATGATATTAGTGTGTTCGCAAAACCAGTATTGTATAAATATTAAATTATGTTATTAAATGTGTTAAATATAAAACAATGATGGTAATTCAAATAGTACGTACTAGAAGAACACTCACACAACCGGTATCCATTGATGAGATCAAAGCCCTTTTAATTGCTTCGGCCCAGTCAAAGTTTCTCATGGAATCCAAGTCTTCCATGTATTGTAAGTAGCTCCACCCAATTGTATGTCTCGTCGTAGGAAAAAATAATTTCAAGCAAAGATACAAGCAAACAAGGCGGGCTACATCCTCAACATCAACATCCTTTTTCTTCTTAATCAATTTTTCCAGCAAAGCCTTCATGTCTGGACTGAAAAGTCTACTTACTTTCACTGACCTTCTCTTTACCAAGGCTAGTTCTGTTTTGTTACAATATGAATTGGTCATCAACTCTTTCTCACAGCGTATACCAAAGACAAGCTTTATTTCATTTGTTGTCAAGTAGACTTCTTTCCAGGCAAGTGAAAAAGTTTGCTTATGAATGTCAAATCTCTCAATGAGGGCAGCCGCATCTTCATCAAATTTTCAGAACTTTGATATTCCTAGGTTCTTTTCTCACAATGCATCAAGTAAGTTCCAAAATGGGGTTTTTTTGCAATGCTATAATGCGCTCCCTTCTAAACTTGAAGCTGTTCAATAAACGAATTACCAAGTTTAGATTACAACAGAAGTTGAAATTTTCTTGCTTCGTTTCAGCTTCCTTCTTTGGTGTGTTTGTTGGAGTGGATTTTCTGGGCTTTATAGACGTCTCTGTTTTTCCCTCTTTTGCTGCAGCTTTTGTTCGATCCTTCCACCCATGAAATTTGTTTTTAGGAACAGATTTCGTTCCCATCATTTTAAGTATTGTTGAACGATCGCTATAAGAAAGAACACAACCAAATACTTATCAGTTAAACTCAAAGACATATCAATCGAAATGAAAATTTTCACATTAAAATTATATAAAATGATAGCATTGTTTTGACAGTTTTTAATAGATTCCATTTATATGTACATTGCACATTTGACAGTTTCAACAAATGTGTATTTCCATAATTATACCGATCCATTTATCAATTCAAACATATGTGCATGCCAAGAATTAAACTGATGCATTCATCACTGATCACACAATTTGTTAAATAGTTGCTTCAAGAGCATGAATGCCTACATTATGCGTCTTATAAATACGTAAAAATTTTACTTGTTGGAATTGTGAAAAAATGATACATTTATCAAAGCTGAATCAAAATCGATAATTGCAAGGGTATTGTTAAGGGTGTTATTTTTCCAGGATGACCAAAAATTTGTCCAAACTAATGCTAAAGATACATGTAAATAAAACAAAAAAGTATGCATATAATTGCTCATTAACATTTCATTTCAACGAATTTATCACATTTCCACAGTGAAACAAAGACGTTAAGGATCAAACTTTTCAGAGAAGATATACTCTAGTGCATAAAATCCTCCCGTAAACTTATTTCATTGCATATTATCCTCCTACCTAACATGTTACTCCAACCATCCTATTTAGAAGTGCTTACATATGACAAATAGAAAAACCCCTTTCAGAAAGGTAAAATGAATACTCTAAGCATGTCCACTTGTTCAAAGATATACATAATGCAATTGGGAGCAGCAAATAACATTTCTTTCACAAATTCAACTAAGTAGCATTTGTATGTATCAGTAAGACGCATAACGTAGGCATTCACGCTTTTGAAGCAACTTTTTAACAACTTGTGTGAGCAGTGATGAATGTATCAGTTTGAAACAACAAACAAACAAGCTCCAAAAATAGATGTGTTTTAGTTACTGTCAATCTTACTGATACAATCATCAGTACTCACCCAAATGATACATTTAGCTATTCTTTAAGTTGCAACTTTTTAACACAAATATACATATTCCCAAAGTTGGTTATTTTATGGTTTATAGGAGTTTGACTGATACATTGTTCAGTTCAAACTCCAACATGTACATTATCATTTCAAATCTTAGTATTTGGTTCTTAATCATACTGTTGCCATTATCATTATTCCAAAAAACTAAACCAGAGGAGCATCCAAATGATACTTTCATTACAACAATATAATTGAAAAATATCATCATTCCGACATCGAGTCACAAAATCGCAACTAAATGAAACAAAAAACAAAAATCGACTAAGAGACAGTCACAATTGATACATTTACCCTTTCAATAACGGTTTGTTGTTTGTCTTTCGTGTGGGTCAAATTGATTGATTTGTGAGTTCAAAATCAGATGAGCATCCAAATGATACTTTTAGACCAACAATATAATAGACATCAGTTCCACATCAAATCCCTAAATCGCTATGAAATCGAATGTTTTTAATGAGTGAAACATTTAACGATTGAAGAACAGGAATACAATAGTGTACAATATCATTTCGAATCTTGATGTTAGGGTTTATGAGTTATCAGTTTACATCCACAAAACGAACCATTACAGAACTGATACTTGATCATTAACGAGATGTTCTTCCCTCTCAAAACTTGATATTCTTCCCTTTCTGCGTGTGACCTTCGTGCCGTTTGTGTTTCCTCTCCCACGAACTGATTTTCAATGGTATCGAAGGAGAATATCTTTGATTTGTATCATCATGATCTTTAGGAAAGGGTAGATGTATTTTTGGAAGGCTTCCCCTTATGAGCAAATTTTTCAGGAATTTGATTTTCATTTGGAACCGCAAAGATGGGAATATTTGGGTCATTTCGCACATAATCGAAAAAGGGAATATTTGGGTCATTTCGCACATAATCGAAAAAGGAACGGGACTGATACTAATATAGAACTTAAGATAAGACTAAATCTAATACTACTTCATAAAAGAGAACTAAACCCTAATTCTCCCAATTTTTAACTTATGATTATTGTAAAACTCATTAGTTTTAAATTAACATATTTTATTTAACTCTAAAATATTTGAAACATTTCATTAACTAAAATTAGAAATAAATTCTAATATAAAATATTTAAAACATCTTATTTTCTCAAGATTTTAAATATAAAATAATTGGTTATTAGTATTATTTTAAATTCTTTATTTGAAATATTTAATATTTTAATTTAAAAGCCCCACTTTTATAAAATTTATTAAACTTGCAATATTTTAATGTAACTAATTCATCTTATTTAATAAAAATTTTCCAAGTCTTTATGTATAAAAACATTATGTTTTCCATAAAATCAATAAAACCTTATTTTATTATTATTATTGTTATTATTATTATTATTATTATTATTATTATTATTGTAGCATAACAATAACATGGTTCCTAAAAACAGACCACAAAAATGGCATGCACAGGTCATGCACGCACGCTGTGCATGGTTGGTTTTTCGCTGTTGGTTCCGTCCAACTTCGACACGCTAGTTCGGATAATCTAGACATCGGTTTTGACGGCCATTTGCGGCTACGTGAAGGTGGCCGTGACGTGAGTTTAACAGAACTTACGATTTCCAGATTAGAGGTCTGGGGTGGCGGCAGTGGGTGGCCAAAGATGACTCGATGAACTGTTTTTGGCCAAATTCACAAAAGGATAATTTTATGGTTTGGAATTACCGGAGTGATTTACCGGTGATCCGGACCGTTCACTAGCGGTGTTGGGATGTCTGGAGGGTAGTGGTTGATGGTGGCAGATGGGTGGTGACGTGCACAGTGGTGGCGGTGCGGGTATGTATTGTGGTGGTGGTGTGTGTTTTAACGCGGTGGTGGCTATGGGGGTCACCGGTGGGTGTTTTGAGTCACTGGTGGTGGTGTTGGGTGACCTCGGTGGTGGTGGTTGGTTCTTGTGGTGGTTTTTGAAGCCACCGAGAGGAAGAGGAGAGGAGAAGGGAGAGATGGGAGAGAGAGAGGAGGGGGAGAAGAGAATTTATACCGAGGGAGAGAGAAAGGTGGCGGTGGTGACAGTGGCGTCGGCGGCGGGGCAAATTGATGGCCGCAAGGTGGTGGCCGGCTGTAGCGACAGGCGTTGGGTGGCGGCGAGCTGCGGCGGCTTGCTCTCTCGCCTTCTTCTTCTTTCGTTTTTCTCTCCTTCTTATATGTATATATATGTGTGTGTATATATAAATTTTGTTATTTCCTTCTTCCTAACCTTTCCTCTAATAACCGTGAGGCTCCTAATTTAATCTAAACTCTATATATATAACGACGCCAGGTTCCTCAAGCGGCTACCGACTGGAATTTTTGCCACGTAGCAATACGTGTCACCTTTTGGGAATTTTTTGTACTGTCTAAAATTTTTGAAGTAAAATTTTATGTTTAAAAATTTTTTCAAAAATTTATATAAACCTTTAATGCCATTTTGTTAATTATCGTGTCTACGAAATTTTAACAAAAATTTTCTAACTACAAGTTTTGAATTTTTGTGATTATCAAAATTTTGTTAATTTTTCTATTTACCTCCAATTTACATTTTATTTACAAGCTTTCGTTTGGAATTACTTTTTAGAAATATTGGCTAATTTTATTTTATTTTATTTTTCTGTTGCATTTGGGTACCGAATTTTACAAAATAAGTTCATCAATGTTGGATGTTGAGACCAGATTGGAGATCTGATTGAACTTTGCTCGAAAAATGCGCTTCCAAGCTTGTGCACCAACCGGTCAAAGAGTTAGAATCACAATTTTTTCTTCTTTCTCTTTTTTGATGAGTGTAAAATAACAACGGAACAATATCGGCATAAAAATAGAAATAAAGTCTTCAGATTGAAGCACCATGCCTGGTTGCACATTTGTAAAGGATTGTTTCGGGAGAGTTGTAGTTGCGTGCATTGGCAAACATCCTCCTAACTTCCGCCACAAACATCTCGAAAGTCACGTAATATTGCTCCGACTCCACTCGCTTCGACATTGTTTTCAAATCTTCATGAATATCCAAGCATCACAATTTCAATAAATAATGGGCAAGCAAAACTTCTATTAAAAAACGAGGATAACCGTGACTACTACTGTCCTGATGTTACGACTTTTGGAATGGCAGTGTAGTTCAGTTTGTATTGAACAGTCTCAATTCACAAGAACTGCTTCCCAGATGGGAATAGTTTGACTTGTTTATGTTATTGTGAATTTTTTTCTAACCCAATGTCACGCATTACACTGTTAAAGGCAGGTGGCCGTAAGTTTTCAAGTTAGTTGAGCTATGGTTCTTTGAACTAACGATGAAAATAGGAAGTCAAAAATTGACACAAAGGCAGGACATTGAAATTTCCAATTGGTTTCCAAGCACGTAAGCATGCACTTTTTGGCTTTTTAGGTTAATCCTGTTTGGCTTTAAACTTCAAATCCAACCGAGAAGAAAAGCCCACTTTGACGTATAACCAAAAAAAAAAAAAACTAAAAAGCCCTTAAAAACCAAACCAAACAAACTGGCCATTTTTCCTTTTAAGCTTTGGCCACATTAAGCAAAAATGTTTTAAAACAAAAAACTTCAAATCGGCAACCAAACACCACAAATTAGTGTTAATGTTGTGTGTCTTCAGAAGAGACATGGAGGAATGTACACCAAAAACAAAGAATTGCATGATTTCTACAAGTTTCTCATCTACATGTTAAAATCTAGAATAGCTTCCTGCTTGTCTAAATCTGTCCCATTGAATTCCAACAATCTACAAGACATTTTTAACTTCGTGGATCAGCAGTCCTCATTCTTTTAATAAATTATATAAACTTGAAATAGAAGAAAAAATACAGTTGGGACTGTCATTCACGAGTGGAAGCTTTCCGGTGAACTACCGAAATAAATGTAGCTATGAAAAACGCCATAAATATGGGCAAACCACAGCAGTGTCCTCTGTCATTCACTTGTTGGAGTTTTCAGGTAAACAACTGAAACATATGCAACTATGGAAAACAGGGATACACAAGGACAAACCATTGCAGCATCCTAGAAAGATGGGAAACAGATACAAGTACAGCAAGTGCATCCATAAGACGCATCTATGATCATGGTTTTCTTTGCAGCTACAATTTAGTAGAGACAATTGCAAAGATTTATAAAGAGTCACTCACTGTTTGACTTCAGATGGAGACCGTACTATTCAAAATACAAGCGACTTTCATCAAAATATAAAAGCAAGGTTAGTGTATGAATGAAAGAATCTCAAACTTTCCTTTAGAAGCAACCGCATGAATGCAGTCAAAGATTTCTGATTTGAGGCACCATCTCCAGAAGCGTTTACTGTTTTGAACCGAGAATGACCCCATTGGTCTGGAGTCCACCCAGCCTCCCCTATTAGAATGTCAACACCAACTTTCTCACTAGTATTCCAAAAGCACAAAAAGTACATGGATACACCAGCAATACTAAAAAGATGATTAGAGATTCATAAGATTACATGCATACTTTGAACTGTGAAATAACACAAACCAGTGACGGTTTCTTGGACAAACCAGAAGAAATCTATATAACATCTCAGCTAGGAAACTTTACCTACCTATTTGGCTATATATGATATCTAGATTCATTCACTACCAGTGAAGGTGTCAGCATAAAGATTGCAGAATTTGGCCAACAACAATAAAGGAGCACAAATCAATTCTACCAAGAGTGGATATTTTTTATTGATCAAGTTCGACCTATTTCCTAACAAAAGAGAAAAATCATAAAATCTTCGTAAGCATATAAAAAGTGGAAAGCATGAGGAACTTACTCAAGCCAGAAATATCCTCAACTTTGATGATTTTTTTGGGAATACCAGCTTCTTTCTGAATAAGAAAAGTTCTTGATCAGAACTAAGACTAAATATTAATACATCATTTGCAGATTTAATAGTATCATTTTCTACTAAAGTAAGAGTAAATTCGACTTAGAAAAATACAAGCGGTAGATTTCTGAATAATAATATCAACTCTAAAACTGTTTCCCTTAAAATGATAAATAATTGTTGAGTATATGAATAATAAATTTACCCCTCTCTAATAGCCTAAGCTTTAAAATGGGTTAGAGGTTAACATTCTCATATGGTATCAGAGTAGTCAATAAATTCTTTCTTCGAGCCTCACTGCCACCTCCTACCTGAGAATTAAAATACTTGCCCATGGTTGGCTAGCTTTTAGAGAAACTCAGGCCACATGTGAGAGGGCATATTCAGGATATATATAATGAATTTACCCCTCTCTGTAATAATTTATAACTTTTAGATGAGTTAGTAGTTAACAATCTAATAATAGTAAAACATCAATCAATCAAGTGTGTCATGATTATAAGGGAACTTAAGGTTTGTATGCTTCATGTCATTCCCAAATCACACTTGCATAATATTCTTCACTTTCAGCCCAATGGTTATTACAGGACATAGACTATCCAAGGTGCGCCCATACACATCAAAAGTTACACGTTTGTAGGTGGGGAAGCTATATCAGTGTAGGTTCAGGCATCTGCCAACCAATGTAGAACTCTACCCATCTCCCAGTCTCACTTGCTCATAGGCGGACACTCTATGAGCTTTATCTCATTAGGGTCCACCCTTTAATGACGAAACATTCTGCTCTCTCCATTTGCTATGCCCCAAACCCAATTGTATAGTATTGTCATTTCGGCCCCGAAGTACATGAATGTGGAGCCTAAGACAAATGTTGGCAATGGTCTATTCTAAGAGAATAGAACCCTAGAGTTTCTGCTACTAGGCAGCGGTAGGGGTATAATTTTGGCCCGCCCTGACCCGGCTCAGCCCAGGCCCAGGCCCAAGCCTGGTATATTCCTGCCAAATCTTCGGGCCGGGCTGAGCTGGGCTTTTTTGTCTAGAGGTCGGCCCAGACCCTAGGGGTACTAGGCTTGGGCTTGGGCCTCGGGCCCGGAATTTTGGGCGAGTTTTAACCGGTCCTTGATTTTTTTTGGGTTTTTTTATTTGTATTTTTATTACTTTTATAGTTATTTAGTTTATAAATTTATAATATACTGTTAGTTATTTAGTTTATAATTAATAATAGTTATTTAGTTTATAATATTATATAAGGTTATAATTAATAATTTATTAGTTTATATATTATAAACTAATGTATGAAACTATAAACTAGTTATTAGTTCATTATATTATATAAATATAACTTTATTATTTTATAAGTTATTAAATTATAAACTATAAATTTATTCGTTTATAATTTATTTATTTATTAGTTTACTATAAATTTATTATTAATTGATAAATTTATAGTTTATATTATTATAAGTTTATTAATTTATTATAACTTATAGGTTTAACAATTAAATGCAATAAACTTGAACAATTGAAATAATAAAATAAAATATAAATTTTATTAATAAAAAATTAAAATTTAAAAATTATAGGAAAAATATATAAAAATATAGAGTTTTTTGAATGAAATTAGAGAGAGTAGAGGGCCCTATTTATAAGAAAAATATATAAAAAAATAAAAAAAAAACCAAAAAACTAGCCATTGGGCCGGTCTTGGGCCGGGCCCAATGGACACTTCATCTCGACCCTTCATTTTCAAAACAAAGCGATCCAGGCCGTTAATCAAATTTTTAACCGTTGAAGGACCTCGGGCCGGGCCGGGCTGGGCTAGGCTGGGGCCTAACAGCTACATTCTGGGCGGGCTTCCGAGCGGGCTTAGGCTTTTGGACCCCGGGCCGCGAATCGAGCCTCCGTGGGCTTAAGGGGGAGGCCTAGGCCCGAGGATAAGGGCTACGGGCTTGGGCCGGGCTTGGGTCTTGATCAGGCCGGGCCAGGCTCGCACAGTAATGGATCCCAGGTGGGCCTGCGAGCCACTTGCGGGCCGCGGACCTTTTTTACACCCCCAGGCAGCGGGAGTTGAGAGATGGGTATTCTTACAACGAAACAAAGAATATATGATATACACTAACGTAGTATGCATTCAGTTTGTATAGTCACACCTGAGGGCAAATCCAGGAAGGCTAATGTTTCCAAAGATAATAACACTTTGCAAGTGGGGTCAAGTACGACAAATGGTATCATTGCAAAAGCACTATCCTTAAGTGTTAGTGGCAACTAATGGACTGCTCTCAAAGGGTAAAAACCACTTAAAGTGTTTACCACTAGGCTGCTAGGAGATAGGTAGAGTTCTATATCACTTGGGCGAGCATCTTAACCTAAGGTAATATAGGTTGGGGGAGCATCTTAACGTAGGTCTAGTCTTCTCTTGTGCAGCACGCTTTCTATGTGTAGGGCTGCTACGGCACGACAAAATACAAATTAGTGAGGCGCGAGGCTTAGTGGCAGAAGTCATAATTGTCAAATCGTGAATCGAAATTACCTTTCTCGATTCGTGAATCGTAAGGATTCGGTTATAATTTTTAAAATACATAAAAAAAATATATCTAAAATAGTTAAATATTATAAATGCATTATAAAAATGAAAAAATTTAGTCATAAATCAATAAAGAACTTGTTTTGAATGATGAGTATATAGTGTAATAGGTAAACACTTACATCTAGGGCAAGAGATGTGGATTTGAATTTTATCGTGATCAGTGATCCTATATGACATTATTAATTGTGTCACGACTTATAACAATTCGTAGACACATTTTTAAAGTTTGGGGCATCTAACATAAAATCAATTAGCAATGGGTGGAGAAATCTCTAAATTATATGAATTAAACTTGAATGACTTAAAAAAGTAATGTGGGAAGTCTCTAATCCTTCCTCGCACGTGTCGCTTAGTTGCATGTGAAGATGATATAAAAGTGAACGAAATGAATTAAATAGATACAGGGTACAAACTTAACTCGCAAAACCACCATACAAAATTTTGATACTAATTATACAATGTTGGAATTTATAGCCATTCAATCCAAAACCAATTGCTATTTGGTAGAGAGACATCTAGAATACATAAATAAAGTTGGGTTGCTTAGAAAAGTGATGTGAGACAAGTTTCTATAATGTAAAATTACAAATTAGAAGAAACAAGAATTAAGACTTGTTTGGTGTTGAATCGATTCTTTAATTTATCAAACTGAATCGTATCGAATCGTGCGATATGTATCGTGAATTGTACTATTCTTACTTTTGCCAATTCACCCCACCAATACGAATCGATTGCTATATGTACATCGAATCGAATTGTACCATACGTATCGTGAATCGTACGATTCTAATAACAGAGGCTGAAGTATATAATACTATATAGGTGGGGTCAGGGTATTGCTCTTCCTTAATGATCCACACTAGGTACTAGGTTCTTGGTTGGATAAGATCTAAATAGCGATATGAAAACATGTAACCGGATGAAAATACAAAATAGACCATTGTCCTTATTTTTCATCATCATAACACTTTAAGTATATTGGTTGTTCAAGGCTCAAAACTTGAAAGACGGAAAATTGTTGACAAGAATTATAGTACGAATTCAGATACAATACAAAGCTCTGCACCACCTTAACAACGAATAGAATTGTAGAAATAGCATGCATGTTGGGACTTCGCAACTAAACCATCAAATTCAGTTTTATCATTAATATCAGTCATATTATTGACACCAAGTACAACTCATAACTATTCAGTTGAAGATGGTTTCAAGTTCCACAACAAAGGGTACACAAATAAGAGATGATCTAGCCTTCTCCTATCAATGTATTCCTTAAAATTGGAGACAAAAATAACCCACCCCAGATTACTCCAATTATAAATGTTTGATATCATTCCGACACATGATTTATAGAACAGGTTTAACTTTTATTTTTTATGAAGCAATACCACAACATGGAGTTCCATGTTGTATCCATTTCAATGTATGAAGAAAATGTGTGTCGCGCCCCCTTTCTTTGTTTCTTTTCTCTGAATAAAATCTAGCATTTACCATAAAATATAGTATTCATACTCATAACCCAAGTGAACATATTTGTCATACATAATGAATTCGTAAAGGCATGAAAGGTTCCAAATAGTAGTTACTGATGATCATGTATACCTTCTGAAAATCAATCCCATTGTAGGCAATGTGACAATTGGATAACTCCTTTATATTTTCATCAATTGCTTATCGTTACTGAAGGGTTCTGGGCTGAGGTCCATAGTGGATGGGCCTATGGCCCATACCCGACAAGCCTCATCGTGACCCAAAAGGGGATAACCCGGTTAGCGAAGATCTATGGCCGAGGTATAAAACCCGCCTCTATGACTTCGGCCACTCGCCGACTCTAAAGTCAAATGGCTGGGCCCTACACGATATACGAGGTCTGACACTATTAATGAGATTTGGTCATAAAAGTACAGTAGTTAATGCGGGTGGGCCGAGCGTCTCCAGCATCGAGCGTCCTTCACTTCGGGGAAAGCACTATGAGGCGCGTGTCTCGGCCCAAAGGACGTGCCGATGTGTCAATCTTAATGACGACGTGGTCGTACTCTGGCCGACAATCAGTCTCTGTACTGGCGTGACGTACAGAGACGTGATGTGAAGAGCTGCCCTGTAGGGCAAGGTGTCAGAGGTAATTATGAAGCTAGGGGGAAGAGAACTTTTGCCTCCGTATAAAAGGGCATCTCAGGCCCAAGGAAGGGGGGGAGTTTCTTCTTAGGGGTATTATTCTCTACGTTTTGATTATATTTCAGCGCTCATTCCTCGTTATACAAACCTCTCTAATTTGACCATCGAAGCGGCTTCCGGAGGACCGCCGCCGGGTAGTTTACATTTGTTCGTCTTTGTAGGTACTTGCCAAGGGAAAGGAGCGAACGGGTCGGGTTCAACCCAATAAATAAATAGAATCTACGGATCAGCACCGTACATTGGCTCCGTCTGTGGGAACCCGGGTGTAACCGTCCATCATCGTCCCGATGGTGACACCTTCAAAGGTACCTACAGTGCTAGATGAGCATGCCTCCCCCGCCTCTGTAGAAGGGCAGAAATCACAGAGGAGAGAGGAGAAAGAGTCTGCTCCCGCAGCGATTAGAACCCTCGAGCCCGATCTTGCGAGGGAGTCAGCGCTCCTCGCAATAGGACAGGAAATTCAGAGACTCCGCGCTTCGCTGAAGAACTAGGGACGGGACTCGCAGGCCCAGGTGGGGAGTTCACATACGGTAGAGCCAAAATCCCCTGGGCTCAGGGGCAAAAAGAAGGTAAACGAGGCTGACCTGGAGTTGGAGCAAATCCTTCAAGAGTTCACCAAACAAAAAGAAGAGTCCAGCGCGAACGGGAGTAGTTACGTTCCTAGGAAGTCAAAACGGAACAAGGATCCCCCACGAAGAAACGAAGACTCGTCATCAGCATATCAAGCCACCGAACTAGGTGGAGCGAGGGGAGAAAGAATAGCCACGCCGTTTGCTGAGTATTTGGACAGAGCCGAACCCCCCAAGAGTTTCTCTGTGCCCAGGTTTAAGTCGTACGACGGACGTTCGAACCCGCATACGCACATCAGCCACTATAGGCAGATGATGATGCTATGGTGTTGTAACGATGCTCTCATGTGCAAGGTTTTTCCCTCTAACCTAGGTGAGGCTGGCCTACGATGGTTTGACCGATTGGAGCCTTGGACAGTGACAAGTTAGAAGGACCTGTCACAAAAATTCGTAGCACGCTTCATCACTAATACAAAAATCTAGAAGGAGATTGATTCACTTATGGTCCTACAGAAGGGAAAGGAGTCATTACGAGATTATACGAGAAAGTACTGGGAAGTGTACAACAACATCGACAATTGTAACGAGGAATTAGCTGTGGGGTCTTTCAAACACGGGCTCCCGCCTGGAGGAAAGCTAAGAGCCTCCCTGACGAAAAAATCGCCATAGGGCATCTCGGCGCTAATGGGCCGGGTCGAGCAATATATAAGGGTGGAAGATGATACGGGCAGGGCCGAGGTAAAGAGTAGGGCTGGGGAACAAAGGGAGACTCCGGAGAGACCACGAAGGCACAGCCCTGCATGAATCAGAGGGCAGAGTCCGACGAGGCTGGGCAAGAGGACGAGGGCTGAACCTAGGACTGTCCCGATTCGGTTGGGGACTGAGCGCAGACGAGAGGAGGTCATGAGTGCGGTTTTCAAAGACTCCATCCGCGAAATCCTACCCCAGATTAGGGATAGGCCATATTTCCAATGGCCTCCCCGACTACCCGACTCGATCGTTCAATCAGCCATAGAACGTGGTATTAAGTGGAGATGCTCCTATCATAGAGAAAGGGGTCATCAGACGGAAGACTGCCACGCCTTCAAAAAGCATCTCGACGACTTGGTGCAGCTTGAGCATCTGAAAGAGTTCCTGGATAACGGGGCAGATAAGCGAAAATCCCCTGTCGCGAGGAGAGTGGTGCCTTCAAGTGGACCAGTGCACCGTGGTGTAATCAACCTGATTCACGAAATGGCAGGGCCGCAACAAAAGATCCTCTTGCGCGTGCAATTGAAGCAACTGGAGCACCTAGCCGAGGTGATTAAAGTGCAGACAGGCAATGGGAAAAGGTCTAGGGAAGGGGAACATGGGAGACAACTTTCATTCTCAGACGAGGATTCAGAACGAGTACAGCATTCGCATAACGATGCGTTGGTGGTCTCCCTGGTTATTTCAATCTTTGAAGCCAAAAGGGTGTTGGTTGATCAAGGCAGTTCGGTCGAAGTTATGTACTATGGCCTCTTTCACAAACTGGGCCTTAGCAACCGAGACCTGTCCTCATCATGCACGCCGCTCGTTGGATTCAACTCATAGCTAGTTTGGCCCATGGGGAGCGTTACCGTACAGGTAAGGGTAGGTACGGTTGAGCTTGCAACAACTTTCCTGGTAGTTGATGTCCCCTCGTCCTATAATGCCATTATGGGAAGAACCTGGTTACACGAATTGAAGGCTGTTCCGTCTACGTACCACCAAGTGCTGAAATTTCCCACCGCTGACGGAACAGAGGTCATCTACGGGGATCAAGCTGTATCTAAGAACTGCTTCGTGGCGGCCCTCAAGGCCTAGACACGGCCTCAAGAGGTGAAGGTCGTCGGCATGAGTGAGCATCCTGTCTTAGATGATGTTGGGAGAGAGGTTAAAGACATGGCTGTCGAAGACCTCGAGATGGTTGGGATTGATCCATGCAATCCAGAGAAGTTTTTCCTGCTCGGGTCAACGATGTCTGAGCCAGAGAAAGAGGAGTTACTTCGGCTATTACATCAGAATATGGAGATCTTCGCCTGGACACCATATGACATGCCGGGGGTGGATTCTGCATACATATGTCATGCCCTCAATGTGGATCCTGCGTCCAAACCAGTAAAGTAGAGGGGGAGGCGCTCGGCCCCACAGCATAAGCAATTAGTTATCGAGGAGGTGGAGAAGCTGTTGGCGGCAGGGGCCATAAGGGAAGTTCAATACCCCGAGTGGTTATCTAATATGGTGGTGGTGTGTAAGAAGGGAGGAAAATGAAGGGTTTGTGTTGACTTCACGAACCTAAACAAAGCTTGCCCAAATGACAGTTTTTTCCTTCCGAAGATTGATCAACTGGTAGATGCAACAGCGGGGCACTAGTGTATGACTTTCTTGGACGCATATTTGGGTTATCACCAGATAGCCGTGTTGGGTCGGGATCAGGAGAAAACATCATTCATCACCCCGCATGGAACTTATTGTTATAACGTCATGCCATTCGGCTTAAAAAATGCTATGGCAACCTTCTAGAGGATGGTCACGCGAATGTTCGCTGAGGTACTTGGAAAAACAATGGAGGCCTATATAGACGACATGGTAGTAAAATCTAAATGGAAGGAGAACCACCTGGTTGACTTGCAAAGGATCTTTGATATCCTAAAAATTCACAATCTTCGTTTACATGCCACAAAATGTGCCTTCGGCGTCGGCTCAGGCAAATTTGTTGGCTTTATGGTTACTCATTGGGGAATTGAGGCCAATCCAGACCAAATCAGGGCTATTTTGGATATTAGAAAGCCATGTTCGGCCAAGGACATACAAAAGCTAACAGGAATGACAGCTGCGTTGAATCGATTCATAAGCCGGGCTCCTGACAAATGTCGGCCGTTCTTCCGGACATTGAAGAAAGGGGAAAGATTTCGCTGGGATGAGAACTGTGAGCAAGCTCTTTTTGACCTTAAATGGTATCTATCTTCTCCTCCCTTGCTTTTAACCCCTAAGGACGGAGAGGAGTTGTATTTGTATTTGGCGATCTCCAACCATGCCGTCAGTGCGGTACTGGTTAGAGAAGAAGACAAGAAACAAAGTCAGGTGTACTACGTTAGACACACTCTTACCGGGTCTGAGACTAGATATTTGCCTTTGGAAAAGTTGGTCTATGACCTAATCATCGCCTCGCGAAAATTGTAACATTATTTCCAGGCACATGCCATTGTCGTATATATGAAATACCCCCTACGGGCTCTGTTCTCCAAGGTCAACCTGATAGGAAGAATGACTAAATGGGCTGTCGAGCTTGAGGGACACGATATTAGCTTTAAACCTAGGACAACTATCAAGGCCCAAGTGTTGGCGAACTTCATTGCCGAGTTTTCTGGGAATGTGCCAAGGGCAGAAGGAGAAGACGAAGAGATGGCCAAACTCCCAACACCTCCAAATATGTCTGGACTCTGGACACTACATGTTGACGGGGCATCAAATAACCATGGAGCAGGGGTAGGAACGGTCCTCACATCTCTGGCGGCTTGATAGTGGAACAGGCTCTCAGACTTGGCTTTACTGCCTCCAACAACGAGGCCGAGTATGAAGCAGTGTTGGCAGGACTTGAGGCCGCGGCTAAGCTCGGTATCAAGACGTTAGAAGTGTTCAGCGACTCCCAACTGAATGTCAGTCAACTAAACGGGGAATATGAAGCAAGAGATGAGCGTATGGTGAAATATCTCCAGAAAGCCACAGAGGCCATGAGCAGGTTTTCATCTATCAAGGTTGAACGTGTGGGCCAAGCCAAAAATAATCACGTTGATTCACTTGTTAGTCTCGCCTTGGTCGTTAGAATGAGCAAGGAAAGAACGGTGGTAGTTCAGTTCCTCCCGGGGCCGAGCATTGACAATACGAGTACTGAAAATGCTGACTTCTTGCCAGCCACTTCATTACCATCCTGGATGGACCCTATCGTCGCGTTCTTAAAATAGGGTACTCTTCCAACTGATAAAAGGGAGGCGCACAAGCTAAGACTCAAGGCAGCCCGCTTTTGGCTTTCTCAAACGGACAAGTTGTACCAGCGGTCCTACATTGGACCGTACCTCCTATGTGTACACCCAAATCTGGTGGATGACCTCATGTATGAGATTCACGACTGGATATGTGGAAGTCATACCGGAGGATGGTTCCTTGCTCACCGAGCGATTTCTTAAGGGTACTGGTGGCCCTATATGAGTCAAAACTCCCAGGGTTTCTAACAACCCCTCATTGAAGGAGGCCAGCTCGGCTTGAGGATGGAACATCCTCTCAGGAGTCTAAACTCCCAGGGTTTCTAACAACCCCTCATTGAAGGAGGCCAGCTCGGTTTGAGGATGGAACATCCCCCCTCAGGAGTCTAAACTCCCAGGGTGTCTAACAGGAGGCCAGCGCAGCCTGAGGATGGAACATCCCCCCTCAGGAGTCTGGGGTTTAAGTTTCTAACAACTTCATTCATTCATCACATCCATACAATGAAAGCATGTAAAAAGATTCAATCCGTTCATTTAACTAAGGAGTATACAAGGGAAAGGGGACGCCCAGCCTTATAAAGGGATGATGATTGCAGCGTTCAAAAAAAAATGACAACAAAACTACAACATTTAAAGGTTTAATTTGGGGAAGTATCCACCACTTCAGCCCGGCCGTCTCCACCCTCTTCCTCCTGGCCATCGTCCTGGATTTCCACCACCTCTTCTCCGTCAAAAGCATGATAGCTAGTGGTCGTGTCTTGTATGTCATCGAGACGAGGAAAAGGAAACTCTAGAGGGAGTTCAGGATCAGTGGGATCCACCTCGGCAATCTGCTCCTCGGCGGCGGCTGCAGCTTCAGCGTTGATTGGAGGTTCACTCCAAAGGGGAGAGCTCAGGGGTACCCCAGCACGTTTGAGGCCCTATTTATAACCCATATCCATTAGTTCAGCTTTGATGCTGAGGACCTCTTTCGTTAGGTGAGCACCGCACTCATCCCAGCCCTGTTACTAGAGCTGGTCGTCGCACTCAGTCCTAGCCGTCTCGAGGTCAACTGTAATTTTGCGTTGGGTTTCGACCTCCGCCTGAGATGCTGCTATCATATTACGGAGTTCGGTGTTGGCCGCAATAATGGAAGTCGCCTCCTCTTTGGTTTTCCTCAGCTCCTCCTTGGCCTTATTTTCTCCTTCCTAAGCCACATTCAAGCAAGCCTCTAACCCCTGGAAAGCAGAGGCATTGCGGGCCAGGTCCACCTCCAAGCTTTCGGCGTGCTTGGTGGAATGGGCAAGTGCCTTGCCAAGTTTCTATGTCTCCCTAGAGACCTCGACAAAGCGATCGTGCAGTGCGGTTACTGCTTGGAGTTGCTGCAAAACAGAAGTATTAGTGTCACAGACGAAAACGAGTGCATGTACAACGGAAAAGTAGTCACGTACCCCAGTGTTGAGTTGACACACTCTTTCAAAGAGAGTGGGAAGGTTTATGCTGGCGTGGTCGGAAATATCCATGGGGAGAGCCATCCCTCCGGCTAAACACTCTGCGACATTGCCGGCCTTCGAAGAGTTGACGGCCCTGGACAACAAACTCTGGAAGCCAGGGAGTGGGGGCAGTGGCCGCATTTTCCCCTTCCCTGGTTGGGGTAACCTCTGCGATGGCGATGGAGGTGCCATTGCCACGGACGAGGCGACGGCGCTGTAAGGGCCGAGTTCCGAGCGGTGACAATGAGCGGGGCCAAATTTTCTCCACCAACTATCGCGTGTTCTCGAGGAGGGCTGGGCATAGGTGGTAGTGGTGGCATTTCTGGGGCCGTCTTCGGTGGTTGCGGTGGGGCCAATATACGCATGGCAGGAGTGGCCAAGGTGCTCGCACCACCGCGACCGAGCACCGCGGATCTGAGGTCAAACGTCCGTTGGCGCGACATTTCTTTGATTCTTTCTTTGGCTTGAGGCAGAGGGGGAGAGGCTGGCGTTGTGGGGGGAGTTCTCGTTGCCGAACTACGGGGAGAATGTCTTGTTACCGAGCTCCTCTGTGACATATCACCCTTCGGTAGCTCGGTATGTAGCCGAGTAGATTCGGAGCAGAACAAGATTCTCGGATATGCAGGCAGCGTTGAACCTCACCGAAGTTAGCCCGTCTTTTCTGCTGCTTGGCAAGGGAGCCAACTGTAACAAGAATACAATGTGTGAGTATTAAAGAACAACGAAATCTTAACATGAAATGCTAGAGATGAATTGAAGTAAATGGGAGGGGAGCCGAACCGACCTGGACTCTTTGGGACCCTTGGGATGGAGTGGCCAGCAAGTCCAGCGCGGTTGGCTTGGAACTCAAAATTGCCTCCCACCAACACAAGGTCGTCTCCGTATTTGTCCGAGTCGGGGAGGTCATGCACCATTTGTTGCGCGACGCTCGGCTGACGGAGGTAATATGAGTTGTCGTTGCCAGCAATGGTGTAGCAATGAAAGATTTTAAGGATACCGAGATTCAAACCGTAGCGACGGTTGATCTCAGCCACCCCTATGGCCACCCTAATGAAATTGATAGAAACCTGGCGAGGGGTGAGACGGCAGGTAGCCAACATCTCCCTCAACAGGGGATCGACTGGGAAACGGACTCCGACCTCTACAATAGCAACAATGGGGAACTCAACCTCATTCTCCCTAGGTCGAAAGGGTGACCCGAGGATGTCAGGATCGCAATAGTTAACCGTAACCGAGGGTGGGATGCGATATCTTGCCCTAAAGGCGGCCATGGCGGTGGGGGTGTTTACCTCTTTAACAAATTTCTCCTTTCTGGCCATGGCGAAGGAGGACAAAAAAAAAAGAAGAAGAAGAAAAAGCAAGAAAGGGGAGAGCGATGAAGAAACAAAAGAAGGAACGAAAAAGAATCCCTAACCAGAAACAAACCGGGAGCAAGAAGGGGAAAGTATGAAATTGCGACAAATTGTACGAATAAAGAAAAGAGGGAGAGGGTCACTTACAGGGAGAGATGCGTAAACAGAAAACAATGTTAGCCGGCGTCGAGGAGGAGAACTTCAAGAGAGACCCACGGCAACAATGGTCGCCGCCGGTAGAAGGAGGTTAGGATGTTGGCAACTGAGAGAAGAACGATTTTCAATTTGTGCAGAAGGTAAGGAAACAGAAAGAAAGAAGGGAAGGCTAAAGCCTCCTTTATATATACACAGAAGCCTACCAAACAAAGCGCCAACGGTCGCTTTGGGCAGACCAAAGGACGTTTACCCACCCTCGAGAAGGTGCGAAGCGCCGCAAGAGGAACCAAATGCGTTCCAACACGTGGCACAAAATACTTCGTATTTAAGTGCATTTAAACTGGCGTCAGCGGCGCAATAAAGGAAGGGTGATGAACGGTTCAGCTCTTCTCAAGCCGAGCATGAGGAGAGCTGAGGGGCAAGTGAAGGGTTCTGGGCCGAGATCCATAGTGGATGGGCCTATGGCCCATACCCGACAGGCCTCATCGTGACCTAAAAGGAGATAACCCAGTTAGCGAAGATCTATGGCCGAGGTATAAAACCTACCTCTATGACTTCTGCCACTCACCGACTCTAAAGTCAAACGGCTGGGCCCTACACGATATACGAAGTCTGACACTATTAATGAGATTTGGTCATAAAAGTACAGTAGTTAATGCGGGTGAGCCGAGCGCCTCCAGCATCGAGTGTGCTTCACTTTGAGGAAAGCACTGCGAGGCGCATGTCTTGGCCCAAAGGACAGGCCAAGGTGTCAATCTTAATGACGATGTGGTCGTACTCTGGCTGACAGTCAGTCTCTGTACTGACGTGACGTACAAAGATGTGATGTGAAGAGCCGCCCTGCAGGGTTTGGTGTCAGAGGTAATTATGAAGTTAGGGGGAAGAGAACTTTTGCCTCCCCATAAAAGGGCATCTCAGGCCCAAGGACGGGGGGGGTGGCTTTTTCTTCTTAGGGGTATTATTCTCTACGGTTTGATTATATTTCAGCGCTCATTCCTCGTTATAAAAACCTCTCTAATTTGACCGTCGGAGCGGCTTCCAGAGGACTTCCGCCGGATAGTTCACATTTGTTCGTCTTTGTAGGTACTTGCCAAGGGGAATGAGCGAACGGGTCGGGTTTAACTCAGCAAATAAATAGAATTTACGGATCAGTATCGTACAATTACAAATATAATTAGAACACGATTTCTGATTGTAGTTGCAAATATGAAATGAGAAAGTAGAAGTAGAATTTACAACATGAATTTACGTTTTTTAGCGCAAATCACGTTGGACTGAACAGGATAAATCATTACAATACAAGTGTTTCACCTATTAATTTTATTTATTTATTTTTGGTTTATCCCATGATCTATGAAGCACGGATAATTCGAAAATTGCCCCATACGAGTATCGAATACCGATTCGCATCCAATTTTTGGGTATACGTATCGGATACAACTGAAAAATATCCATCAATTATAATTTTATTTTTTCTATTTTGGATATGTTTTGGATATGGGGGAATACACAGGATACAATGTGCATACAAATGGGATACATATTTGGATATGTTTGAAAAATTATTTTTTATTATTTTTAATTTTTAATATAGTTAATGTTTCGGTTTTAGTGTTATGATTGTACTATATAGATTTTTTTTATGTTTAATGGGAATTTCTTTTCGTTATAACTTACTTTTGACTTAGGTAGTTATTAACTATTTTAAAATAACAACAAAATAAATTAATTTTTCTTTTGATTTAATTTTTTAAATAAGACAATACTGAAAATTATAGAAAAATATTTTTTTTTACAATCATATCCTACCCCATATCCTACTCTTTTCAAGTTTGTCATATCATCGTATTTGTATCGTATTTTATCCGTATTCCATATCTATAGCTGTGCTTAGTAGCCCTTGGTCATTCACCAATTCTATATGAAGTCATACGTTCTCAGCTTCTCATCTAACATCATCAAATATCTCAAATATCTCAGGATGCATTGTTCAGCAAATGTCATCCAACCTGCCTCTGACGGTGTATCATTATTAATAAATCAGTGTATGGAAGCTTTGGATCCATTTTGCATTCCATAAGGATCCCTCCATCATATTCTTTTAACATAGCTGAAACAAACATCAATCATTATTAACAAAAAAATTGCTAACTTCTCATGAAATGAAATACGAATAGGACAAAAAAAATACTAAAATGAAAAAAATAATCAAAGATTACTTGGTTAAATGTCAACGGTAACTGCATTTTTTCCCCATTGGCAAAGCGAACTACAATTTAGCTCTCCATTGCTAGGTAAACTGAGTACCAGACAACATGGTGATCCATGGGTAAATGGAGGAGCCCCAGTGCTACCTAATAGTAAAAAATAATATTCAGTTTTTTTTGCGTTTTTAGCGAAAAACTAAAGTTGGTTCAAAGTAGGTTGTTTGATAAATTTAATTTTAAATTAACTTTTTTGAAATTGGTGATTTAGGTAAAAAGTTAGTTTTTTTTATTTTTTGTTCAAATTACACAATTTTACCATTTTATATTGTTGAAAATAACAATTATATGTAGGTGGTAGTGGTAGCAAATAAGTTATGAATGAGGAATATTATTGCATTTAAAAATGGTAAAAGTTTGAATAGAATATTCCTGAAATTAGTGTTTAAATTTGAATTTTTGATTTTTAATTTTTTTGCCAAACGGGCCATGTTAGCCTTTTGCGCTTTTAGCCAAAAAGTAGGTAGCCAATCAGGGCCTAAGTGGATCCATGCCAATGAAACTATTGACAAGGATCCAATGCTTAAAGAAATTTTACGAAGTGGATTAAAAGAAGGATTGGCTCCACCAACTTCAAAAGACATGTCTGCACTTTTGCTACATGTTAAACAAAATGTGGGAGATGGAGAACAGTTGGGGGTGGGGATGTGTTGGAAGTAAGACTGTCAAGATTTTTATTTTTGCAAATGATTAACAAAAAAAAATTAACTGGACGGGCTCCAAATAAAACTTTTGATGATGAACGATCAAAATAAAGCCCGTGCATCCGAAGTTAATTTAGAAAAATATCTTTTCGCCGGTCGAATCTTCAACTACGATTTGAATTCGAGTTGAAACTCCTGTCAGATCTTCTACTGTATTCCCTTATGCGATTCTCGGATATAGTGTGGGTTATAATCCTCCGATAACTCGTACCGGCAGAATTAGGACAGCATTAGTCATAGAAGACAAGTTATGAAACTGGTTCAGCCTACCCGCATATATATAGGGCTACAGTAGGGACCTGAGGAGTAATTATGAGTAAGACTTCTAGTGGAACACAGACACGTATCAGCGATTTCTGCAATTAAGCAAACCTCATAACGCTATCTACAATTATGAAAAACCAACAGCGATTTCTGCAGTTTTCATAAAACACTGAATTACAGTTCACATTACTAAAGAACTATAATTGCACTCTGAACCATAATCTGAAGACCATATAGCATTGAGCTCCTGTTATTAAATGCTTACTATTTCTCCCCACGTTAAAATTCTCGATACCTGCCAATTAAATTTAATTACTGACAATTTAATTTAATCAGTATCTTAATATTCCTTAAGTCCTTCCGCTTAACTTATTTGACTGTCGCATAATCAAATCCACATGTAAGGTTTGGCCCGGTCAAAACTTATAAGCTTCCTTAAGGGGGTATCGTCAATCCCGATCTTTCGGGACGTGAATTCCGTTAATAATTATTATTTTCCATATAAATAATACCGCTATCCAATTCACCGAAAATATAGACCCATATAAGATCGCACCCTCTAATAAATCAAAATAACGAATATTAAATATATGCAAATCA
>JAUMHN010000001.1:4893678-4919106 GCA_032360265.1 Heliamphora ciliata
AGTTTTTAATAAAATGATCAGTAGCCCCACACTTGTAGCAAGTATATGTTTTTGTTCCTTGCGTATGACTAAATGCTCCCTATTTGATTGGTCTATCTTGACTTCAGAATTCTTTGTTGATGATTGGTAGCCCTGATTTCTAAATGTTTGTGGCTTTGGAATATTTCTTTTAGAGCCATACCTTCCCGTTCGGTCTATCGAGGTTCCTTCAAGTTTGTGCTTTTTGAATTCTTTTCGCCTTTTCTCGCCTTTCCTTTAATCTTTCTCTATTAACCTAGCCTTGTTAACTAGATTGGCATAGTTATCCAATTCAAGGATCATAAACTTGGTCCTGATCAAAAAATTCAAACCTTTTTGGAATTTTCTACACTTAGATTCTTCATCAAGTACAAGCTGAGTTACATATCGAGATAGTTAAGTGAATCTCATTTCATATTCTGCCACACTCATCTTTCCCTGCACAAGGTCAATGAACTCTTGTTCTTTCTCATACTTATACGTCATAGGCTTATACTGCTCATCAAATGCCTTCACAAAATGGTTCCAAGAAATCATCTAGGGTACCTGAGGTTCAATTCCCGGTACTGGCATTTTCAGCAACCTCTCCGTGGCCTTCCACCAGTTATATGCTTCTCCTATAAACATAAACGTTATAAAGTCAATCCTATCGTCCTCTGCTACCTTAAGTCTATCCAAAATACGTACCGTATCTTTTAGCCAATTTTTTGCCTTCATGGGATTAAAAGTTCCTACGAATTCTTTAGCACCTAAGTCCTTAAACTGTTTGATCATGGAGTTTTTCATCCTCTCTGCTTGGATAGCAATCCATCTTGGATTTTGCTCCATTAGTCTTCTTATTGTTTCTAGCATTCTCGTTGTTGGATCAAGTTGTATTGGTCCCATTTGGGAAGATGCTTCTTATTGTACTTCATTAGGAATCGATGATGTCCCTTCTGAATGTTCCATACTTTATCCTATTACAAGAAAGGCACGAATTAGGGTTTGACACTAGAGTCTAACCTAACTCATATATAAGAAAAAAGATAACTGAACAGGAAGAACCAAATGTTATCTTCCCAAATCTGACAACATACTTAGATTTCCAATTAGGAACCTACGCCTGCAGAACGCATTTTCCAAATGGACTTCAAAGCTAGTTAATCAGACGTTCAAAGACAAGGATATCATATCTCAAGGCCTATGTAAAAACTTAAGAAGACGCGCCTATCCGATGGCCCACCACAGACCAAACTCTGATTAGTCTACAGAATATAAAACCTAGGGCTCTGATACCAAAATGTCACACCTCCTCTCTAGGGTGCGAAAACCAAGACTTAGAGTGGACAAAAAGGTATCTATTAAAGTTAAACTAGATTTATTTATTCATAAATATAAATGTATTATACATTTTAAGGGTACATTATCCCAACTACTCCAATTTGATTACACAAAAGTTTCATACTCTTTAACCTTGTACCAAAATAACTTTTGACTGACGATTGTCGTGGACTAACTCTTCTAGTCATTCTTGCTATTTGCAACCATAAAGGTTATAGGAGAGTGCACTTAGTATTATATTGAACAAGATAAACAACAATCATTTAAGAATACTAAAAACATTACATTTTTCACAAGATATGTAAAAATACTAAGTTAGAAAATCTCACAATGTATAGTGAACTTTTCTTAATCTTTGTAATAGTATCATTTTTCATATTAATGCTTAATAGCTACAATCTATCATTTTTTAGAAATAGTTTTGTATTCATAAGTACTCGTACTTGATAGGATATAACTAAAGTTAAATCATTCCCAACATATAATTTTTTTCAACAATTCGTTGGGCTAACATACACCCACGCAGGGTATCGTATAATACCTCAACAGGCTAGCACACACCCTTTTAAGCGATAAGGCACCGCAAAATACCTTGATAGGTTAACACACACCCTTTTTTGGCGTTGGGGCATCGCATACTGCCTTAATAGGCTAACACACACCCCTTTAAGCGATAGGGCACCTCACAGTACCTTGATAGGCTAACACACACCCCATTCTACCAATGTGGCATCGCACAATGTTTTAATAAGTTAACACACACCCCTTTCTGGAGATCTTTCTGGCGATAGGGAACCACACACAATGCCTTAATAAGCTAACACACACCCTTTTCTGGCGATGAGGCATCGCGCACAAGCTCATACATAGCCGATACAAACTCACATAGATTGAATATTTTCTAGTGACTACTCCCAACGGGAAAAATTCTTTCAAGGTAACTACATCCACATAAGGCAAATTCTTTCACACTAAAAGATATTACTAATATCATCCTTCTTTCATACATCTATCTTCTCCAATAATATAAGTAACGTACTTTTTGAACTAACAATGCCTTCAAAGATATAAATAGAATTTTCAAAAAATCGTAGGGTTTGAATGTGAAATGACCGTGCTATCACAAGTTCACATAGTTCAAAACATGAGTAATCAAGTAAGTTTTAAAGCATTATTTTTGTAATTCAATTTAAAATAATACTATGCACTATCACCTTGCTTAGGTGCAACAAAACTATCTCTTCGTTCCTGATTCTAATTCCTAATTCCTCTAGTAACAAAATCTCGAGGCCTAATAGGAAATCACATCTATACGTAAGTGTGGAATACTAATTTTTTAACATAGCTAAAGGTTTTATTTACTTAGTTAACTTCTAAATTTTTATATTTTTAAGTAAATATTCAAAATTTTAATAAATACATAAAATTTAGCTTAAAATCTTATTTATATTTTAAACCCTTGTTAATCACTAGTAGATTCTTTTAATTATTTTAAAGTACTTTATTAAAATCTAATTACAAATATATTATTCACTTGCTTAATTTAATTAAAATTTATTATGTATCTCCCGGAAATTGTATTATTCTTATACTTTTCATTACTTTTAAAATTTCAAAAAACAATTCATGAAAATAAATAAATAAGTAAACAATAAATTAGCTAAAATAATTAAACTAGACAAACAAACCCCATCAATAGTTCATCTTCAACCTCCATAACGTTTTGATGTTTCATTTTTTTTTTTCATTACTTCTCTCTTGTAGTCAAATAACTTAATCTTGAAATTGATGAAAATAAAAAAATATATGTTGATCTAATCAATGAGGGGTACATAGTCAACTAATCGGATCATGTTTTTAACAAGTTTGAAAGAAATTCATAAAATAGTTTGCTAATAAAATTTATTAAACAAAAGTATTTGGATTTGGATTTGCCGAAGCATTGTACCAATGTTCTGAGCAATTCATTAGTGGCGTTAAGCTGTCGGAAGGGTAGTGAACGTTGTCAATATAAATGTAATAAGGTGCATAGTGGTGACTGTGTGCGTACAATTTTCTAAAATAATAAACCATGAAGGTGACAGAGACTGTAATTGGTTGTGGCGGTTTAAATGATTTCCAAGGTGAGTCATGGTGGGTCTAGAAGTTGTGGGTGGTGGCGCTGGTAGTGACTGTGGTGGCCGATGATGACGGCATCACCATTCGGTGAATAACAGATGGAGAGACATGGAAAGATATTTTATCGAGAGAGAAATGAGAAAAAAGGTGGTGATCAGCGGTGGCTCAGGTGGTCAACGGCGACAGTGGCGTTGGTGACTGCTGACCGGCGGTGGCATGGCGGCTTACGTCGGCTGTGGCGTCGAACAATGGTGGCACGCGCGGCGCCTTTCTCTGTTCTCTATCTCTCTTCACTGTGTGTGTGTATATGTTATATGTTTATATATATTACGTATATATATGTAATACGTATATAATATCTTCTATTGGATATTCATAGGCGCAGTGCTTTACAGCTATAGCATGTGTTTTACAGCTGCAAGATAGTTGTTTTTCTTTTTCACTTTGTAAAATTAAAATATATTTAATATATTTCATAAAATGTTTTGATGTAAAATTTTTAATTCAAAAAAATCCAAAAATTTAGATATTAAATTTAATCTATTTTCATGAATTATCGTATAATTAAAATTTTCACTATGGTTCTCTATCTATTTAATACTTTCTTGT
The DNA here is from genome assembly GCA_032360265.1 of Heliamphora ciliata. Taxonomy (NCBI): domain Eukaryota; kingdom Viridiplantae; phylum Streptophyta; class Magnoliopsida; order Ericales; family Sarraceniaceae; genus Heliamphora; species Heliamphora ciliata. Next base: position 4,897,744 of record JAUMHN010000001.1, read on the forward strand.
CGCGGTTTACGGCTTACTGATATTTTTAATAACTACAAAAATTTGAGTTCAAAAAATTCTCAAAAATCTAAAATAGCCTTTTAATGTTATTTTATAATTATCAGCATTTTGTGAACTAGAATTTTAAATTCAAATTTGAATTTTTTTTAGAATTTTTTCGCAAAAATTTTATTTTAAGGAGTGACACATGTCTTATTTTTAATAACTGTCGTAGTACGGGTCATTACACCTAAGGCACCTTCGGGACATAGCACCTCGACGCCTTATGTACTAGGGTTTGAAGAAAACCTAAGAAACCTTCTAGACTTAGGACTTGGACACCTTATGGACTAGAGTTTGAAGAAATCCTAAGATACCTTTTGGACTTAGGACCTAGACGCCTTTTCGACTAGGGTATAAAGAAAAAACCTAAGTCACCATCTAGACTTAGGACCTAGACACCTTCTAGACTAAGGACCTAGATGCCTTATGGACAAGGGTTTGAAGAAAAATCTAAGACACATTGTGGACTTAGGATCTAGATGCCTTATGGATTAGGGTTTGAAGAAATCCGAAGATACCTTCTAACCTTAGGACCTGGACGCTTTATGGACTAGGGTTTGAAAAAAATCTAAGACACTTTTTGTACTTAGGACCTAGACGCGTTATGGACTAGGGTTTAAAATAATCCTAAGGCACCTTCTAGACATAGGACCTAGACGCCTTACGTACTAGGGTTTGAAGAAATCCTAAGACACCATCTAAACTTAAGACCTAGACGCCCTATGGACTAGGATTTGAGAAAAACATAAGACACCTTATGGATTTAGATCCTAGATGCCTTATATACTAGGGTTTAGAGAAATCCTAAACACTTTCTGGACTTAGGAGCTAGATGCCTTATGAACTAGGGTTTGAAGAAAACCTAAGTAAACTTCTAGACATAGGCGCTAGATGCCTTATGGATTAGTGTTTGAAGAAATCCTAAAACACCTTCTGAATTTAAGATCTCGATGTCTTATGGACTAGGGTTTAAAGAAAATCTAAGATACATTCTGAACTTAAGACCTAGACGCCTTATGAACTAGGGTTTGAAGAAATCGTAAGACACCTTCTGAACTTAGGACATGGATGCCTTATAGACTAGGGGTTGAAGAAACTCTAAGGCACATTCTACACTTAGAACCTTGATGATTTGTGAACTAAGGTTTAAAAAAACCTAAGACACCTTCTAGACTTAGGACGTACACGCCTTGTGGACTAGGGTTTAGAGAAAATCTAAGACACCTTCTGGACTTAGGACCTAGATGCCATATGAACTAGGGTTTGAAAAAAATATAAGACACCTTCGAGACTTAGGACCTAGACGCATTGTGGTCTAGAGTTTGACGAAATCCTAAGATATGTTCTAGACTTAAGACCTAGACGCCTTATGGACTAGGGTTTGAACAAAACCTAAGACAACTTCTGGACTTAGGATCTAGACGCCTTATGGACTAGGGGTTTAGAGAAATTTTAAGACACTTTTTGGACTTATGACCAAGACGCCTTATGGACTAGGGTTTGAAGAAAAACCCAAAGATACGTTCTGGACTTAGGACAAAGACGACTTTTAGATTAGGGTTTGAAAAATCCTACGATTTGTTCTGAACTTAACACCTAGACGCGTTATGGGCTAAGGTTTTGAAAAAACTTAAGACACATTCTGAACATAGAACCTAGACGCCTTATGGACGAGGGTTTGAAGAAAACCAAAGACAGCTTCAAAACTTAGGACCAAAACGCCTTATGAACTTGGGTTTGATGAAATCCTAAGTTACCTTCTGGACTTAGAACCTAGATGCCTTACGGACTAGGGTTTGAAGAAATCCTAAGACACCTTCTGGACGTAGGACCTAGAAGCCTTATAAACTAGGGTTTGACGAAAACCTAATACACAATCTAAACATAAGACTTAGGCGCCTTATGGTCTAGGATTTAGAGAAATCCTATGATACTTTACAGACTTAGGACCTAGATGCCTTGTGGACTAGGGTTTGAAGAAAAAACGTCAGACACCTTCTAGACTTAGCACCTAGACGCCTTATGGACTAGGGTTTGAAGAAATCTTAAAAAACCTTCTAAACTTAGGACCTCTATATGGAAAAGGGTTTTAAGAAAATCTAACACACCGTCTGAACTTAAGACCTAAACGCCTTATGGACTAGAGTTTGAAGAGAACCTAAGACACATTCTGGACTTAGGACCTAGACGCCTTATGGACTTGGGTTTGAATAAATTCTAAGACACCATCTGACCTTAGGACCTAGACGTCTTATGGACATGGGTTTGAAGAAAACCAAAGATAGCTTCTTAACTTAGAACCTAGACATCTTGTGGACTAGGGTTTGAAGAAAAATTTAAGACACCTTCTAGACTTAGGATCTAAACACCTTGTAGACTAGGGTCAGTAGAAAATCTAAGGCACCTTTGGGACATAGGACCTCGATGCCTTATGGTCTAAGATTTGAAGAAAACCTAAGACACCTTCTAAACTTTGGACCTGGACGCCTTATAGATTAGAGTTTGATGAAATCCTAAGATACCTTCTAAACTTAGGACCTAAAGGCCTTTTCGACTAGGGTTTAAAGAAAATCTAAGGCACCTTCTAGACATAAGAACTAGGCGCTATATGGAATATGGTATGGAGAAGTCCTAAGAAACCTTCTGGACTTAGGACCAAGACGCCTTATGGACTTGGGTTTGAAGAAAAATCTATGACACCTTCTGGACATAGAACCTAGATGCCTTGTGGAGTTGGGTTTGAAGAAATCATAAGATACATTCAAAACATAGGACCTAGACACTTTATGGACTAGGGCTTGGAAAAACCTAAGACACTTTCGAAACTTAGGACCTATATGCCATATGGACTAGGAATTGAAAAAAACCTAAGATACCTTCGAGACTTAGGACCTTGGCGCCTGATGTAGTAGGGTTTGAAGAAATCCAAACACACCTCCTTGACTTAGGACCTGGACGCCTTATGGACTAGGGTTTGAAAAAAATAGATGACACGTTCTAGACTTAGGTCTTAGATGCCTTATAGACTAGGGTTTGGAGAAATCATAAGAAACCTTCTGGGCTTAGGACTTACATGCTTTGTGGACTAGGGTTTAAAGAAAATGTCAGACACCTTCTGGACACCTTCTGAACTAGGCGCTATGTAGATTAGGGTTTGAAGAAATCCTTAGACACCTTCTAAATTTAAGACCACAACGCTTTATGGACAAGGATTTGAAAAAAATCTAAGACACCTTTTGAACTTAGAACCTAACTCCCTTATGAACTAGGGTTTGAAGAAATACTAGGACACCTTCCGAACTTAGGACCTGGATGCCTTATAGACTTGGGTTTGAAGAAAAACCTAAGGCACTTTCTAGGCTTAGAACCTAGACGCCTTGTGGACTAGGGTTTGAAAAAAATCTAAAACACCTTCTAGATTTAGGACCTAAAAGCCTTGTGGACTAGGGTTTAGAGAAAACCTAAAACACCTTCTTGACTTAGAACGTAGACATCTTGTGGACTAGGGTTTGAAGAAAATCTAAGACACCTTCTAAACATAGGAGCTAGACGCCTTATGGTCTAAAGTTTGAAGAAATCTAAATATACCTTATGGACTTAGGACCTTGACACCTTATGGACTAGGGTTTGAAGAAAATCTAAGACACCTTCTAAACTTAGGACCTAGACGCCTTACGGTTTAAAGTTTGAAGAAATCTATATATACCTTATGGACTTAGGACCTTGACACCTTATGAACTAGGGTTCGAAGAAAATGTAAGACAACTTCTGGACTTAGGACCTAGACGCCAAGTGGACTAGGCTTTAGAGAAAACATAAGACACCTTCTGGACTTAGGACCTAGATCCTTATGGATTAGGGTTTGAAGAAACCAAAAGACACATTCTAAATTTAGAACGTAGATGCCCAAGGGTCTAGAGTTTGAAGAAATCCTAATAGACCTTATACACTTAGGACCTAGACCCCTTATGGACTAGGATTTGAAGAAAATATAAGATAACTTTTGGACTTGGGACCCAGACTCCTTGTGGACTAGGATTTAAGGAAAACCTAAGACATCTTCTGGACTAAGGAAAGTCTAAGACACATTCTAGGCTTAGGACCTAGGCGCCTTGTGGACTAGGGATTTTTGAAAACTTCAGACCCCTTCTGCACTTAGGACCGAGATGCATTAAGGACTAAGGTTTAAAGAAAACCTTAAACACCTTCTAGACTTAGGACCTAGTTGCTTTATGGTCTAGAGTTTTAAAAAATCCTAATATACCTTATGGATATAGGACCTAGATGCCTTATGAACTAGGATTTGAAGAAAATTTAAGACAACTTCGGGACATAGGACTTAGACACCGTGTGGACTTGGGTTTAGAGAAAACCTATGACATCTTCTGGACTGAGGAGCTTGACGCCTTATGGATTATGGTTTGAAGAAATCCTAATATACCTTATGAACTTAGGACCTAGACGCTTTCTTGACTAGGGTTTGGAAAAAATCTAAGACACTTTCTGGACTTAGGACCTAGATGTCTTATGTACTAGGATTTTAAAAAATGTTAACAAACCTTCGATACCTAGGACCTTGACGCCTTATAGAGTATAGTTTGAAGAAAATCTAAGACACTTTCTAGACTTAAGACCTAAACGCATTATGGACTAGGGATTGAAGAAAATGTAACACACCTTCTGGACTTAGGTCTGAGACGCCTTATAGAGTAGGGTTTGGAGAAATCGTAAGACACCTTTTGGGCTTAGGACTTAGATGCCTTGTGGATTAGGGTATGAAAAAAATCTAGCACACCTTCTGGACATATGACCTAGACGCCATATGGACTTGGGTTTGAACAAATCTGAAAACACTTTTCGAATTTAAGAACTCGATGCCTTATAGACAAAGGTTTGAAGAAAATCTAAGACACCATCTGAACTTAGGATCTAGACACCTTATGAACTTGGGTTTGAATAAATCCTAAGACACCTCCTGATCTTAGGACCTGGACTCCTTGTAGACTAGGGTTTGAAGAAAACCTAAGGCACCTTCAAGACATAGAAGATAAATGCCTAATGGACTAGGGTTTAAAAAAAATCTAAGACACCTTCCAAACATAGGAGCTAGACGCCTTGTGGACTAGGATTTAGAGAAAACCTACGACTCCTTCTGAACTTAGGACCTAGATGCCTTATGGACTAGGGTTTAAAGAAATCCTAAGACACCTTCTAGACTTAGGACCTAGACGCCTTATGGTTTAGAGATTGAAGAAATCCTAATATACCTTATGGACTTAGGTCCTAGACGCCTTATGGACTAAGGTTTGAAGAAAATCTATGACAACTTCTAGACTTAGGACATAGACGCCTTGTGAACTAGGGACTAGAGAAAACCTAAGACATCTTCTAAACGTAGGACCTCGATGCCATATGGACAAGAGTTTGAAGAAAACGTAAGACACACGTTCTAGACAAAGAACCTAGACGCCTAATGGTCTTGAGTTTGAAGAAATCCTAAGTTACCTTCTGGGCTTAGAACCTAGACACCTTATAGACTAAGATTTGGAAAAAACCCAAGACACCTTCCAAACTTAGGACCTAGACACCTTATGAACGAGGGTTTGAAGAAAACATAAGAAACCTTCTAGACTTAGAACCTAGTCGCCTTATGGACTAGGGTTTGATGAAATCCTAAGACACTTTTAGGATTTAGGACTTTGACGCCTTATGGACTACGGTTTGAAGAAAACCAAAGACACCTTCTAGACTTAGGTCTTAGTTGCCTTATTAACTAGGGTTTAAAGAAAACCTAAGACACTTTCTGTTGTTGGGTCTTAGACGCCTTATGGACTAGGGTTTGGTTTAATCCTATGACACCTTCTAGACTTAGGGCCTTGATGTCTAGTAGACTAAGGTTTAAAGAAAAAACTAAGACACATTCTAGACTTAGGACCTAGACGCCTTATGAACTAGGATTTGAAGAAATTCTAAGACACTTTCTAGACATAGGACGTAGACGCCAATTGGACTAGGGTTTGGATAAAACTTAAGGCACCTTTAAGACGTAGGACCTCGATGCCTTAGGGACTAGGGTTTAATAAAAACCTAAGACACCTTCTAAATATAGGACCTAGACGCCTTATGGACTAGAGTTTGATGAAATCTAAAGATACCTTTTAGACTTTGGACCTAGACACCTTTTGGACTAGGGTTTAAAGAAAACCTAAGAACCATCTGGACTTAGGACCTAGGCCCCTTATATACTAGTGTTTGGAGAAGTCCTAAGACATGTTTGGGACTTAGAACCAAAACGCCTTATGGACTAAGGTTTGATGAAAAAACCTAAGACACCTTCTGGACTTAGGACCTGGACACCTTATGGGTTAGGGTTTGAGGAAATTCATAGATACGTTCTGAACTTTGGTTCTTAATGCATTATATAATAGGGATTGTAAAAAACCAAAAACACCTTTTGGACTTAGGACCTAGACGGTTAATGGACTAGGGTTTGAAGAAAAGATATGATACCTTCTCGACTTAGGTCCTAAACGCCATATAGATAAGGGTTTGAAGAAATCCAAAGACACCTTCAGGACTTAGGACCTAGATGCCTGTTGAACTAGGGTTTGAGAAAAACATAAGACACCTTCTAAACATAGGACCTGGACGCCTTATGGTCTAAAGTTTGAAGATATCCAAATATACCTTATGGAATTAAGACCTAAACACCATATGGACTAGGATTTGAAGAAAATCTAAGATAACTTTTGGACTCAGGAGCTTGACACCTTGTGGACTAGCATTTGGAGAAAACTTAAGACACCTTCTGGACTTAGGTCCTAGATGCCTTATAGACTAGGGTTTGATGAAAACGTAAGACACGTTCAAGACTTAGGACCTAGATGCGTTATGGTCTAGAGCTTGAAGAAATCCTAATATACCTTATGGACATAAGACTTGGACGCCTTATGGACTAGGGTTTGAAGAAAATCTAAGACAACATCTGGATTTAAGACCTAGACGCCTTGTGGACTAGGGTTTAGGAAAATCTTAAGACAACATCTGGACTTAGGACCTAGATACCTTATGGACTATGGTTTGAAGAAAACGTAAGACACGTTCTAGAATTAGATCCTAGATGCCTTATGGTCTAGAGTTTGAAGAAAATCCTAAGATACCGTCTGGGCTTAGGAAATAGATGCCTTGTGGACTAGGGTTTGAAGAAAATCTAGGACACCTTCTGGACTTAGGACCTAGACGCTATATGGACTTGGGTTTGAAGAAAATTTAAAACAGCTTTCGAATTTAAGAACTCAACGCCTTAAGGACAAGGATTTGAAGAAAAGCTAAGACACCTTCTGAACTTAGGATCTAGACGCCTTATGAACTAGGGTTTGAATAAATCCTAAGACACCTCCTGGTCTCAGGACCTGGACGCCTTGTAGAGTAGGGTTTGAAGAAAACCTAAGGCACCTTCAAGACATAGAAGCTAGTCATCTAGTGGACTAGGGTTTAAAAAAAATCTAAGACACCTTCTAGATTTAGGAGCTAGACACCTTGTGGACTAGGGTTTAGAAAAAACCTACGACACCTTCTGAACATAGGACCTAGATGCCTTGTGGACTAGGGTTTAAAGAAAACCTTAGACACTTTTTAGACTAAGGACCTAGACGTCATATGGTCAAGAGATTGAAGAAGTCCTAATATACCTTTTGAACATAGGACCTAGACGCCTTATGGACAAAGGTTAGAAGAAAATCTAAGACAAATTTTGGACATAGGACCTAGACGCCTTGTGGACATAGGACTTAGAGAAAACTTAAGACGCTTTCTGGACTTAGGACCTAGATCCCTTATGGTCTAGGGTTTGAAGAAATCGTAAGACATGTTCTAGACTTAGAACCTAGACGTCTTATGGTCTAGAGTTTGAAGAAATCCTAAGATACCTTCTGGGCTTAGGCCCTATACTCCTTATGGACTAAGATTTGGAAAAAAACCAAAGACACCTTCTAAACTTAGGACCTAGACACCTTATGAAGGAGGGTTTGAAGAAAAAACCTAAGACACCTTCTAGACTTAGGACCTAGACGCCTTATGGACTTGGTTTTGATGAAATCCTAAGATACCTTCAGGGTTTAGGACTTAGATGCCTTATGGACTAAGGTTTGAAGAAAACCTAAGACAGATTCTGGACTTAGGTCTTAGATTCCTTATTAACTAGGGTTTGAAGAAAAAACCTCAGACACATTATGTACTTGGGTCTTAGATGCCTTATAAACTAGGGTTTGGTGAAATCCAACGACACCTTCTAGACTTATGGCATTGATGCGTTGTGGACTAGGATTTGATGAAAAACCTAAGACACCTTCGGGGCTTAGGACCTAGACGCCTTTTGGATTAGGATTTGAAGAAATTCTATGACACTTTCTAGACTTAGGACCTAGACACCTTGTAGACTCGGGTTTGGGTAAAACTTAAGGCACCTTTAGGACATAGGAACTCGATGCCTTAGGGACTAGGGTTTGAGGAAAACCTAGGACACCTTCTAAACTTAGGACCTAGACGCCATATGGTCTAGAGTTCGAAGAAATCCAAAGGTACCTTTTAGACTTCGGACCTAGACGCCTTTTAGAATAGGGTTTAAAGAAAACATAAGAACCATCTGGACTTAAGACCTCAGCGCCTTATATACTATGGTTTGGAGGAGTCCTAGGACATGTTCTGGACTTAGAACCTAAACGCCTTATAGACTACGATTTGACGAAAAAACCTAGTACACCTTCTGGACATAGGACCTGGACACCATATGGATTAGGGTTTGAAGAAATCCTAAGATACCTTCTAAACTTAGGACCTAAACGCTTTATAGACTAAGGTTTATAAAAAATCTAAAACACATTTTGGACTTAGGACCTAGACGTCTGCCTTATGGACTAAGGTTTGAAAAAAACCTAAGACACCTTCTGAATTGAAGACCTAAACGCTTTGTAGACTAGGGTTTGTGAAAAACCTAAAACACTTTTTGGCCTTAGGACCTTGACGCTTTATGGACTAGGGTTTGAAGAAAAGGTAAGATACCTTCTCGACTTAGGTCCTAAACGCCTTATAGACTAGGGTTTGGAGAAATCCTAAGACACCTTCTGGACGTAGGACCAAGATGTCTTATGAACTAGGGTTTGAGGAACACCTAAGATAACTTCTAAACATAGGACCTGGACGCCTTATGGTCTAAAGTTTGCAGAAATCCAAATATACCTTATGGACTTAGAACCAAGACGCCATATAGACTAGGTTTTGAAGAAAATCTAAGATAACTTTTAGATGCAAGAGCTTGACACCTTGTGTACTAGGGATTAGAGAAAACTTAAGACACCTTCAGGACTTAGGACCTAGATGCCTTATGGTCTAGGGTTTGAAGAAATCCTAATATACCTTATGGACTTAGGACCTAGACGCCTTATGGACTAGGGTTTGAAGAAAATCTAAGACAACATCTGGATTTATGACCTAGACGCCTTGTGGACTTGGGTTTAGAGAAATCTTAAGACAGCATCTGGACTTAGGACCTAGATGCCTTATGGTCTAGGGTTTGAAGAAAACGTAAGACATGTTCTAAAATTAGAACCTAGACGCCTTATGGTCTAGAGTTTGAAGAAAATCCTAAGATACCGTCTGGGCTTAGGACATAGATGCCTTGTGGACTAGGGTTTGAAGAAATTCTAGGACACGATCTGAACTTAGGACCTAGACGCTATATGGACTTGGGTTTGAAAAAATCTTAAAACAGCTTTCGAATTTAAGAACTCAACGCCTTATGGACAAGGGTTTGATGAAAATCTAAGACAGCTTCTGAACTTAGGATCTAGACGCCTTATGAACTAGGGTTTGAATAAATCGTAAGACACCTCCTGATCTCAGGACCTAGACGCCTTGTAGAGTAGGGTTGGAAGAAAACCTAAAGCACCTTCAAGACATAGAAGCTAGTTGCCTAGTGGACTAGGGTTTTAAAAAAATCTGAGACACCTTCTAGACTTAGGAGCTAGACGCCTTGTGGTTTAGGATTTAGAAAAAACCTATGACACCTTCTGAAATTCGGACCTAGATGCCTTGTGGACTAGGGTTTAAAGAAAACCTAATACACTTTCTAGACTTAAGACCTAGACGTCATATGGTCAAGAGAATGAAGAAATTCTAATATACCTTTTGAATATAGGACCTAGACGCCTTATGGACAAAGGTTTGAAGAAAATCTAAGATAACTTCTGGACATAGGATTTTAGACACCTTGTGGACTAGGGTTTTGGGAAAACTTAAGACACTTTCTGGACTTAAGACCTAAATCCCTTATGGACTAGGATTTGAATAAATCGTAAGACACGTTCTAGACTTAGAACCTAGACGCCTTATGGTCTTGAGTTTGAAGAAATTCTAAGATACCTTCTGGGCTTATGACCTATACTCCTTATGGACTAAGATTTGGAAAAAAGCCAAGACACCTTCTAAACATAGGACTTAGAGACCTTATGAACGAGGGTTTGAAGAAATCCTAAGACACCTTCTAGACTTAGGACCTAGACGCCTTATGGTCTAGGAATTGATGAAATCCTAAGATACCTTCAGGGTTTAAGACTTAGACGCCTTATGGACTACGGTTTGAAAAAAACCTAAGACAGCTTCTGGACTTAGGTCTTAGATGCCTTATTAACTAGGGTTTCAAGAAAAACCTAAGACACATTCTGTACTTGGGTCTTAGACGCCTTACGAACTTGGGTTTGGTGAAATCCTACGACAACTTTTAAACTTAGGGCATCGATGTCTTGTGGACTAGGATTTGAAGAAAAACCTATGACACCTTCTGGACTTAGGACCTACATGCCTTATGGACTAGAATTTGAAGAAATTCTAAGACACTTTCTATACTTAGGACCTAGACACCATGTGGACTACGATTTGGAAAAAACTTAAGGCACCTTTAGGACATAGGACCTCGATGCCATAGGGACTAAGGTTTGAGGAAAACCTAAGACACCATCTAAACATTGGACCTAGATGCCTTATGGACTACAGTTCGAAGAAATCCAAAGATACCTTTTAGACTTAGGACCTAGACGCCTTTTGGAATAGGGTTTAAAGAAAAGTTAAGAACCAACTGGACTTAGGACCTCGGCGCCTTATATACTTGGGTTTGGAGATGTCCTAAGACATGTTCTGGACTTAGGACCTAAACGCCTTATAGACTACGATTTGACGAAAAAACCTAAGACACCTTCTGGACTTAGGACCTGGACACCTTATGGATTGAGGTTTTAAGAAATCCTAAGATACCTTCTAAACATTGGACCTAAACGGTTTATAGACTAAGGTTTTTAAAAAATCTAAAACTCTTTTTTGACTTAAGACCTAGACGTATGCCATGTGGACTAGGGTTTGAAAAAAACCTAAGACATTTTCTGAAATCCTAAGACACCTTCTGGACGTAGGACCTAGATGTCTTTTGAACTAGGGTTTGAGGAAAACCTAAGATAACTTCTGAACATAGGACTTGGACGCCTTATGGTGTAATGTTTGAAGAAATCTAAATATACCTTATGGACTTAGAACCTAGACGCCATATGGACTAGGGTTTGAAGAAAATCTAAGATAACTTCTGGACGTAAGAGCATAACACCTTGTGGACTTGGGTTTAGGGAAAACTTAAGACACCTTCTGGATTTAGGACCTTGATTCCTTATGGACTGGGCTTTGATGACAACATAAGAGACGTTCAAGACTTAGGACAAAGATGCCTTATGGTCTAGAGTTTGAAGAAATCCTAATATACCTTATGGACTTTGGACCTAGACGCCTTATGGACTAGGGTTTGAAGAAAATCTAAGACAACATCTGGATTTATGACCTAGACGCCTTGTGGACTAGGGTTTAGAGAAACCTTAAGAAAGCTTCTGGACTTAGGACCTAGATGCCTTATGGACTAGGGTTTGAAGAAAATGTAAGACACGTTCTAAAATTAGAACCTAGATGCCATATGGTCTAGAGTTTGAAGAAAATCCAATGATACCGTCTGGGCTTAGGACATAGATGCCTTATGGACTAGGGTTTGAAGAAAATCTAGGACACCTTCTAGACTTAAGACCTAGACGCCATACGGACTTGGGTTTGAACAAATCCAAAAACACCTTTCGAATTTAAGAACCAACCCCTTATGGATAAGGGTTTGAAGAAAATCTATGGTAGCTTTTGAACTTAGGATCTAGACGCCTTATGAACTAGGGTTTGAATAAATCCTAAGACACCTCCTGATCTCAGGACCTGGATGCCTTGTAGTGTAGGCTTTGAAGAATACCTATGGCACCTTCAAGACATAGAAGCTAATCGCCTAGTGGACTAGGGTTTAAAAAAAATCTATGACACCTTCCAGACATAGGAGCAAGACCCCTTGTGGAGGAGGATTTAGAAAAAAACCTACAACACCTTTTGAACTTAGGACCTAGATGCCTTGTGGACTAGGGTTTATAGAAAACCTATGTCACTTTCTAGACTTAGGACCTAGACGCCATATGGTCAAGAGATTGAAGAAATACTAATGTACATTTTGAACATAGGACCAAGACGCCTTATGGACAAAGGTTTGAAGAAAATCTAAGGTAACTTCTGGATATAGGACCTTGACGCCTTGTGGACTAGGGTTTAGAGAAAACTTAGGACTCTTTCTGGACTTAGGACCTAGATCTCTTATGGACTATGGTTTGAAGAAATCGTAAGACACGTTCTAGACTTAGAACATAGACGCCTTATGGTCTAGAGTTTGAAGAAATCTTAAGATACCTTCTAGGCTTAGGACCTATTCTCCTTATGGTTTAAGATTTGGAAAAAATCCAAGACACCTTCTAAACTTAGGACCTAGACACCTTATGAACGAGGGTTTGAAGAAAACCTAAGACACCTTCTAGACTTAGGACCTAGACGCCTTATGGACTAATGTTTGATGAAATCCAAAGATACCATCATGGTTTAGGACATAGACGCCTTATGGACTACGGTTTGAAGAAAACCTAATACAGCTTTTGGACTTAGGTCTTAGATGCCTTATTAACTAGGGTTTCAAGAAAAACCTGAGACACATTCTGTACTAGGGTCTTAGACGCCTTACGAACTAGGATTTGGTGAAATCCTACGACACCTTCTAGACTTAGGGCATTGATGTCTTGTGGACTAGGATTTGAAGAAAAACCTAAGACACCTTCTGAACTTAGGACCTAAACGCCTTATGGACTAGGATTTGAAGAAATTTTATGACACCTTCTAGACTTAGGACCTAGACGCCTTGTGGGCTAGGGTTTAGATAAAACTTAAGGCACATTGAGGACATAGGACCTTGATGCCGTTGCGACTAGGGTTTGAGAAAAACCTAAGACACCTTCTAATCATAGGACCTAGATGCCTTATGGACTAGAGTTCGAAGAAATCAGAAGATACCTTTTAGACATAGGACCTAGACGCCTTTTGGAATAGGGTTGAAAGAAAACCTAATAACCATATGGACTTAAGACCTCAGCGCCTTATATATTAGGGTTTGAAGAAGTCCTAAGACATGTTATGGACTTAGGACCAAAACACCTTATGGACTACGGTTTGACGAAAAACCTAAGACACCTTCTGGACTTAGGACCTGGACACCTTATGGATTAGGGTTTGAAGAAATCCTAAGATACCTTCTAAACTTAGGACATAAACGCTTTATAGACTAAGGTTTGTAAAAAACCTAAAACACTTTTTGGGCTTAGGACTGAGACGTTTGCCTTATGGACTAGGGTTTGAAAAAAAACTAGGACACCTTCCGAACTAAGGACCAAAACGATTTGTAGACAAGGGTTTGTAAAAAACCTAAAACACTTTTTGGGCTAAGGACCTAGACGCCTTATGGACTAGGGTTGGAAGAAAAGGTAAGATACCATCTCAACTTAGGTCCTAAACGCTTTATAGACTAGGGTTTGGAGAAATCCTAAGACACCATCTGGACTTAAGACCAAGATGTCTTATGAACTAGGGTTTGAGGAAAACCTAAGATAACTTCTAAACATAGGACCTGGATGCCTTATGGTCTAATGTTTGAAGAAATCCAAATATACCTTATGGACTTGGAACCTAGACGCCATATAGACTAGGGTTTTAAGAAAATCTAAGATAACATCTGGACGCAAGAGCTTGACCCCTTGTGGAATAGGATTTAGAGAAAACTTAAGACCGCTTCTGGACTTAGGTTCTAGATGCCTTATGGACTAGGGTTTGAAGATAACGTAAGACACGTTCTAGACTTAGAACCTTGACGCCTTATGGTCTAGAGTTTGATGAAAATCCTAAGATACCTTTTGGGCTTTGGACATAAATGCCTTGTGGACTAGGGTTTGAAAAAATTTTGGACACCTTCTGAACTTAGGACCTAGATGCCATATGGACTTGGGTTTGAACAAATCTTAAAACACCTTTCGAATTTAAGAACTCGACGCCTTATGGACAAGGGTTTGAAAAAAATCTGAGACACCTTCTGAACTTCGGATCTGGACTCCTTATGAACTAGGGTTTGCATAAATTCGAAGACACGTCCTGATCTCAGGACCTGGACGCCTTGTAGACTAGGGTTTGAAGAAAACCTAAGGCACCTTGAAGACTTAGAAGCTAGTCGCTTAGTGGACTAGGGTTTAAAAAAAATCTAAAACACCTTCGAGACTTAGGAGCTAGATGCATTGTGGACTAGGATTTAGAGAAAACCTACGACACCTTTTGAACTTAGGACCTAGATGCCTTGTGGACTAGGGTTTAAAAAAAATGTAAGACACCTTCTAGACTTAGGAACTAGACACCATATGGTCTGGAGATTGAAGAAATCCTAATATACCTTATGGACATAGGACCTAGACGCCTTATGGACAAAGGTTTGAAGAAAATCTAAGACAACTTCTGGACATAGGACGAAGATGCCTTGTGGACTATGGTTTAGAGAAAACTTAAGACACCTTCTGGACTTAGGACCTAGATGCCATATGGACTAGGGTTTGAAAAAATTGTAAGACATGTTTTAGACATAGAACCTAAACGACTTGAGGTCTAGAGTTTGAAGAAATCCTAAGATACCTTCTGGGTTTAGGACCTAGACACCTTATGGACTAATATTTGGAAAAAACTCAAGACACCTTCTAAACTTAGGAACTAGATGCCTTACTAATGAGGGTTTGAAGAAAACCTAAGACACCTTCTAGACTTAGGAGCTAGACGCCTTATGGACGTGGGTTTGATGAAATCCTAAGACACCTTCAGGATTTAGGACTTAGACACCTTATGGACTATGGTTTGAAGAAAACCAAAGGCACCTTCGGGACTTAGGTCTTAGATGCCTTATTAACTAGGGTTTGAAGAATACCTAAGACACATTCTGTAGTTAGGTCTTAGACGCCTTCTGAACTAGGGTTTGGTGAAATCCTATGACACCTTCTGGACTTAGGACCATGATGAGTTTTGGACTAGGGTTCGAAGAAAAATCTCAGACACCTTCTGGACTTAGTACCTAGACGACTTATGGACTAGGATTTGAAGAAATTTTAAGACACTTTCTAGATTTAGGACCTAGACGCCTTGTGGACTAGGGTTATGATAAAACTTAAGGCACCTTCAGGACATAGGACCTGAGACTGGGGTTTCATGAAAACCTAAGCCACCTTCAAAACATAGGACCTAGACGCCTGATGGACTAGAGTTTGATGAAATTCAAAGATACCATTTAGACTTAGGACCTAGACACCTTTTGGTGTATGGTTTAATGGAAAAACCTAAGAACCATTAGGACTTAAGACCTAGGCACCTAATATACTAGGGTTTGGAGAAGTCCTAAGTCATGTTCTAAACTTAGGACCTAAACGCCTTATGGACTAGGGTTTGACGAAAAAACCTAAGATACCTTCTGAACTTAGGACCTGGACATCTTATGGATTAGGGTTTGAAGAAATCCTAAGATACCTTCTGAACTTAGGTCCTAAACGCTTAATAGACTAGGTTTTGTAAAAAATCAAAAACACTTTTTGGACTTAGGACCTAGACCTCTGCCTTATGGACTAGGGTTTGAAAAAAACCTAAGACACCTTCTGAACATAGAACCTAAACGCTTTGTAGAATTGGGTTTGTAAAAAACCTATAACACTTTTTGGACATAGGACCTAAACAACTCATGGACAAGGGTTTGAAGAAAACGTAATATACCTTATCGATTTCGGTCTTAAACGCCTTATGGACTAGGGTTTGGAGAAATCCTAAGACACCTGTTGGACTTAGGACCTAGATGCCATATGAACTAGGGTTTGAGGAAAAACCTAAGACACCGAAACTTATGACCTAGACGCCTTATGGTCAAAAGTTTGAAGAAATCCAAATATAGATTATGGACTAAGAACTTTGACGCCATATGAACTAGGGTTTGAAGAAAATCTAAGACAACTTCAGGACTTAGGACCTTGACACCTTGTGGACTACGGTTTAGACAAAACTAAAGACACCTTCTGGACTTAGGACTTAGATGCCTTAGGGGCTAGGGTTTGAAGAAAATGTAAGACACGTTCTAGACATAGGACCTAGATGCCTTATGGTCTAGAGTTTGAAGAAATCCTAATATACTTTATGGACTTAAGACCTAGACACCAAATAGATTATGGTTTTAAGAAAATCTAAGACGCGCCTTCTATACGTAAGACCAAGACGGCTTGTGGACTAGGGTTTAGAGAAATTTTAAGACGCTTTCTAGACTTAGTACCTAGATGCCATATGGACTAGTAGTTAAATAAAATATAAGACACCTTCTAGACTTAGTACCTAGACGCTTTATGGAGTAGAGTTTGATGAAATCCTAGTATACCTTTTGGGCTTTCGACCAAGACGCTTTATGGACTACGATTTGCAGAAAATCTAAGACAACATCTGGACTTAGGACCTAGATGCCATGTCAACTAGGGTTTAGAGAAAACCTAAGACACACCTTCTTGACTGAGTACCTTGACGCCTTATGGATTAGGGTTTGAAGAAATCCTAAGATACCTTCTGAACTTAGGACCTAGATGCTTTCTTGACTAGGGTTTGGAAAAAACCTAAGACACTTTTTGGACTTAGTACATAGAAGCCTTATGGACTAAGATTTGAAAAAAACTTGAGACACCTTCAAGACTTAGGATCTTGACCCCTTATGGAGTAGGGTTTGAAGAAAACTAAGACACGTTCTGGACTTAGGACCTAGACGCCTTATGGACTAAGTTTTGGAGAAATTCTATGACACCTTCTGGGCTTTGGACATAGATGCGATGTGGACTAGGGTTTGAAGAAAATCTAGGATTCCTTCTAGACTTAGGACCTAGACGCCATATCAACTAGGATTTGAAGAAATCTTACGAAACCTTCTGAATTTAACACCTCGACGCCTTTTGGGGAAGGGTTTGAAGAAAATCTAAGACAACTTTTGAACTTAGTATCTAGACGCTCTATGAATTAGGGTTTGAAAAAATCCTAAGACACCTTCTGAACTTAGGACTTGGACGCCTTGTAGACTTGGGTTTGAATAAAGCCTAAGGCACCTTCTAGACTTAGAACCTAGACGCCTTGTGGACTAAGGTTTAAAAAAAATCAAAGACACATTTGAGACTTAGGATCCAGACACCCTATGGACTAGGGTTTAGAGAAAACCTAAGACCCCTTCTGAACTTAAAACCTTGATGCCTTATGGACTATGGTTTAAAGAAAACCTATGACACCTTCTAAACATAGGACCTAGATGCCTTATAGACTATGGTCTGAAGAAAATCAAAGACACCTTCTAGACTTGGGACATAGACTCCTTATAGACTAGAGTTTGAAAAAATCTAAAGATACCTTTTGAACTAAGGACCTAGACGCCTTTTGGACAAGGATTAAAAAAAAACTTAAGACACCATCTAGAGTTAGGACCTAAGCGTCTTTTATACTAGGGTTTGGAGAAGTCCTATGACACGTTCTATAGTTCGGACCTAGACGCCTTATGGACTAGGGATTGAAGAAAAAACCTAAGACACATTCTAGACTTAGGACTTAGATACCTTATGGATTAGGGTTTGAAAAAATCCTAAGATACCTTATGAACTTAGGACCTAAACGCTTTATAGACTAGGGTTTGTAAAATACCTAAAACACTTTCTGAAAAAAACTTAAGACACCTTCTAGTCTTTGGACCTAGACCCCTTATGGACTAGGGTTTGAAGAAAACATAAGACACCGTTTCGACTTAGGTCCTAAACGCCTTATGGACTAGGGTTTGGAGAAATCCTAATACACCTGCTGGACTTAGGACCTAGATACCATATGAACTAGGGTTTGAGGAAAAACCAAAGACACCAAAACTTATGACCTTGATGCCTTATGGTTAAAAGTTTGAAGAAATCCTAATATAGATTATGGACTAAGAACTTAGACGCCTTATAGTCTAGGGTTAGAAGAAAATCTAAGACAACTTCAGGACTTTGAACCTTGACACCTTTTGAACTAGGGTTTAGACAAAACTAAAAACACCTTCTGGACTTTGGACCGAGATGCCTTAGGGCCTAGGGTTTGAAGAAAACGTCAGACACGTTCTAGACGTAGGACCTAGATGCCTTATGGTATAGAGTTTGAAGAAATCTAAATATACTTTATGGACTTAAGACCTAGACACCCAATAGATTAAGGTTTTAAGAAAATCTAAGACACGCCTTCTAGACGTAAGACCAAGACGTCTTGTGGACTAGGGTTTAGAGAAATTTTAAGACACTTTCTAGACTTAGTACCTAGATGCCATATGGACTAGTAGTTAAATAAAATATAAGACACCTTCTAGACATAGTACCTAAACGCTTTATGGAGTAGAGTTTGATGAAATCCTAATATACCATATGGACTTTGGACCAAGACGCTTTATGGACTACGATTTGAAGACAGTCTAAAACAACATCTGGACTTAGGACCTAGACGCCATGTCAACATGGGTTTAGAGAAAACCAAAGACACACCTTCTAGACTGAGGTCCTTGACGCCTTATGGATTAGGGTTAGAAGAAATCCTAAGATACTTTCTGGACTTAGGACCTAGATGCTTTCTTGACTAGGGTATGGAAAAAACCTAAGATACTTTTTGGACTTAGGACATTGGAGCCTTATGGACTAAGATTTGAAAAAAACTTGAGACACCTTCAAGACTTAGGATCTTGACGCCTTATGGAGTAGGGTTTGAAGAAATCAAAGACACGTTCTGGACTTAGGACCTAGACGCCTTATGGACTAGGGTTTTGAAAAATCCTAAGACACCTTCTGGGCTTAGGACATAGATGCAATGTGGACTAGGGTTTGAAGAAATTCTAGGATACCTTCTGGACTTAGGACCTAGACGCCATATGAACTAGGATTTGAAGAAATCTTAAGAAACCTTTTGAATTTAACACCTCGACGCCTTGTGGACAAGGGTTTGAAGAAAATCTAAGACAATTTCTGAACTTAGGATCTAGACGCTTTATGAATTAGGGTTTGAAAAAATCCTAAGACACCTTCTGAACATTAGATCTGGACGCCTTGTAGACTAGGGTTTGAATAAAACCTAAGGCACCTTCTAAACTTAGAACCTAGATGCCTTGTGGAGTAAGGTTTAAAAAAAATCAAAGACACT
This sequence comes from Heliamphora ciliata, assembly GCA_032360265.1. Lineage (NCBI taxonomy): Eukaryota > Viridiplantae > Streptophyta > Magnoliopsida > Ericales > Sarraceniaceae > Heliamphora > Heliamphora ciliata. Next base: position 4,917,469 of record JAUMHN010000001.1, read on the forward strand.
TTCGAGACTTAGAATCTAAACGCCTTATGGACTAGGATTTAGAGAAAACCTAAGACACTTTCTAAACTTAGGACCTAGATGCCTTATGGACTTTGGTTTAAAGAAAACCTATGACACCTTCTGAACATAGAACCTAGATGCCGTATAGACTAGGGTTTGAAGAAAATCAAAGACACCTTCTAGACTTGGGACCTAGACTCCTTATAGACTAGAGTTTGAAGAAATCTAAAGATAACTTTTGGACTAAGGACCTAGACGCCTTTTTGACAAGGGTTTAAAAAAAACTTAAGACACCATCTAGACTTAGGACCTAAGCGTTTTTAATACTAGGGTTTGGAGAAGTCTTATGACACGTTCTAGAGTTCGGACTTAGGCACCTTATGGACTAGGGAATGAAGAAAAAACCTTAGACACATTCTAGACTTAGGACTTAGATACCTTATGGATTAGAGTTTGAAGAAATCCTAAGATTCCTTCTGAACAAAGGACCTAAACGCTTTATAGACTAGGGTTTGTAAAAAATCTAAAACACTTTCTGGATGTAGGACCTAGATGCCTTATGGACTAGAGTTTGAAAAAAACTTAAGACACCTTCTAGTCATAGGACCTAGACCCCTTATGGACTAGGGTTTGAAGATAGCATAAGACACCGTCACGACTTAGGTCCTAAATGCCTTATGGATTAGGGTTTGGAGAAATCCTAAGACACCTTCTGTGCTTATGACTTAGATGCGATGTGGACTAGGGTTTAATGAAAATCTAGGACACCTTCTGGACTTAGGACCTAGACGCCGTACGAACTAGGATTTGAAGATATCTTAAGATACCTTCTGAATTTAACACCACGACGCCTTATGGACAAGGGTTTGAAGAAAATCTAAGACAACTTCTGAACTTAGGATCTAGACGCTTTATGAATTCGGGTTTGAAAAAATCCTAAGACACCTTCTGAACTTAGAACCTGGACGCCTTGTAAACTAGGGTTTGAATAAACTCTAAGGCACCTTCTAGTCTTAGAACCTAGACGCCTTGCGGACACAGGTTTCAGAGAAATCTAAGACACCTTCGAGACTTAGGACCTAGACACCTTATGGACTAGGGTTTAGACAAAACCTAAGATACCTTCTGAACTTAGTTCTTAGATGCCTTATAGACTATTGTTTAAAGAAAACCTAAGACACCTTCTGGACTTAAGACCTAGATGCCTTATAGACTAGGGTTTGAAGAAAAATCAAAGACACCTTCTAGACTTGGGACCTCGACTCCTTATAAACTAAAGTTTCAAGAAATCTAAAGATACCTTTTGTATTAAGGACCTAGACGCCTTTTGGACAAGGGTTTAGAAAAAACATAAGACACCATCTAGACTTAGGATCTAGTTGTCTTTTATACTAGGGTTTGGAGAAGTCCTATGACACGTTCTAGAGTTCGGACCTAGACGCCTTATGGACTAGGGATTGAAGAAAAAACCTAAGACACATTCTAGACATAGGACTTAGATAGCTTATGGATTAGGGTTTGAAGAAATCCTAAGATACCTTCTGAACTTAGAACCTAAACGCTTTATAGACTAGGGTTTGTAAAAAACCTAAAACACTTTCTGGATGTAGGACCTAGATGCCTTATGGACTAGGGTTT
>JAUMHN010000001.1:4919206-4936757 GCA_032360265.1 Heliamphora ciliata
AGACACCTTCTAGTCTTAAGATCTAGACCCCTTATAGACTAGGGTTTGAAGAAAACATAAGACACCGTCTCGACTTATGAATTAGGGTTTGAAGAAATCCTAAGATACCTTCTGAACTTAGAACCTAAACACTTTATAGACTAGGGTTTGTAAAAAACCTAAAACACTTTCTGGATGTAGGACCTAGATGCCTTATGGACTAGGGTTTGAAAAAAACTTAAGACACCTTCTAGTCTTAAGATCTAGACCCCTTATAGACTAGGGTTTGAAGAAAACATAAGACACCGTCTCGACTTAGGTTCTAAATACCTTATGGACTAGGGTTTGGAGAAATCCTAAGACACCAGCTGGACTTAGGTCCTAGATGCCACATGAGCTAGGGTTTGTGAAAAAACCTAAGACACCTTCTAAACTTATGACCTAGACAACTTATGGGCAAAAGTTTGAAGAAATCCTAATATACCTTATGAACTTAGGACCTAGACGCCTTAAGGACTAGGGTTTGAAAAAAATCTACGACAACTTCTGGACTTAGGACCTTAACACCTTGTGGGCTAGGGTTTAGAGAAAACTTAAGACACCTTCTGCACTTAGGACCTAGATGCCTTGTGGAGTAGGGTTTGAAGAAAACAAAAAACACGTTCTAAACTTTGGACCTAGATGCCTTATGGTCTAGAGTTTGAAGAAATCCTAATATACTTTATGGACTTAAGACCTACACCCCTTACAGATTATGATTTTAAGATAATCTAAGACACGCCTTCTAGACATAAGACCTAGATGCCTTGTGATGTAGGGTTTATGGAAATTTTAAGACACTTTCTAGACTTAGCACCTATACAGCTTCTAGACTTAGTACCTAGACACTTTATGGAGTAGAGTTTGAAGAAATCCTAATATACCTTATGGACTTATGACCTAGACGCTTTATGGACTACGATTTGAAGAAATACTAACACAACATCTGGACTTAGGACCTAGACACCTTGTGAACCAGGGTTTAGAGAAAACCTAAGACACACCATCTGGACTGAGGACCTTGACGCCTTATGGATTAGGGTTTGAAGAAATCCTAAGATACCATGTGAACATAGGATCTAGGCGCTTTCCTGACTAGGGTTTGGAAGAAAACTAAGGCACTTTTTTGACATAGGACATAGAAGCCTTATGGACTAAGATTTGAAAAAAACCTAAGACACCTTCGAGACTTAGGATCTGGATGCCTTATGGAGTAGGGTTTGAAGAAAATTAAGACACCTTCTGGACTTAGCACCTTGACGCCTAATGGATTAGGGTTTGAAGAAAACATAAGACACCTTCTGGACTTACGTCTTAGACGTCTTATGGACAAGGCTTTGGATAAATCCTAAGACACCTTCTAGGCTTACGACTTAGAAACCTTATGGACTAGGGTTTGAAGAAAATTTTGGACACCTTCTGGACTTAGGACCTAGACGCCATATGAATTAGGATTTGACAAAATCTTAAGTCATCTTCTGAATTTAAGACCTCTACGCCTTATGGACAAGGGTCTGAAGAAAATCTAAGACAACTTCTGAACTTAGGATCTAGACGCTTTATAAATTAGGGTTTCAAAAAATCCGAAGACACCTTCTGAACATAGGACCTGGACGCCTTGTAGACTAGGGTTTCAAGAAAACCTAAGGTACCTTCTAGACTTAGAACCTAGACGCCTTGTGGACTAGGGTTTAAAAAAATCTAAGACACCTTCGAAACTTAGGACCTAGACGCCTTATGGACTAGGGTTTCGACAAAACCTAAGACACCTTCTGAACATAGTTCTTAGATGCCTTATAGACTATGGTTTAAAGAAAAAACCTAGGACACCTTCTGGACTTAGGTCCTAGATGCCTTATAGACTAGAGTTTGAAGAAAAATCAAAGACATCTTCTTGACTTGGGACCTAGACTCCATATGGACTAAAGTTTGAAGAAATCAAAAGATACATTTTGGACTAAGGACCCAGACGCCTTTTGGACATGGGTTTAAAAAAAACTTAAGACACCATCTACACTTAAGACCTAGGTGTCTTTTATACTAGGGTTTGGAGAAGTCCTATGACACGTTCTGGACTTCGAACCTTGATGCCTTGCGGACTACGGATTGAAGAAAAAACTTAAGACCCATTCTGGACATAGGAAAGAGATACCTTATGGATTAGGGTTTGAAGAAATCCTAAGATACCTTCTGAACTTAGGACCTAAACGCTTTATAGACAAGGGTTTGTAAAAAACCTAAAATACTTTCTGGACATAGGACCTAGACACCATATGGACTAGGGTTTGAAAAAAATGTAAGACACCTTCTAGACTTAGGACTTAGATGCCTTGTGAACTAGGGTTTAGTGAAAACCTAAGACACACCTTCTGGACTGAGGACCTTGACACCTTATGGAGTAGGGTTTGAAGAAATCCTATGGTACCTTTGGAACATAGGACCTAGTCACTTTCTTGACTAGGGTAAAAAAAAACCTAAGACACTTTCTAAACGTAGGACTTAGACGCCTTACGGACTAGGATTTGAAAAAAACCTAAGACACCTTCGAGACTTAGGACCATGATGCCTTTTGGAGTTGGGTTTGAAGAAACCTATGACACCTTCTAGACTTAGGACCTAGACACCTTATGGACTAGGGTATGAAAAAAACATAAAACACCTTCTGGACTTAGGTTCAAGCCACCTTATAAACTAGGATTTGGAGAAATCCTAAGACACCTTCTCGGCTTAAGACTTAGATGTCTTGTGGACTAGGGTTTGAACAAAATCTAGGAAACCATCTGGACTTAGAACGTAGACACCATATGGACAAGGGCTTGATGAAAATCTAAGATACCTTCTACACTTAGGGTCTAGACACTTTATGAACTAGGGTTTGAAGAAATCCTATGACACCTTCTGAACATAGGACCTGGACGCCTTGTAGACTAGGGTTCGAAGAAAACCTAAGGCACCTTCTAGACTTTGAACCAAGACGCCTTGTGGTCTACGGTTTAAAAAAAATCTAAGACACCTTCGAGACTTAGGACCTAGACGCTTTATGGCCTAGGATTTAGAGTAAACCTAAGAAACCTTTTGAACTTTAGACCTAGAGGCCTTATGGACTAGGGTTTAAAGAAAACCTTAGACACCTTCTAAACTTAGGACCTAGATGCCTTATAGACTAGGATTTGAAGAAAATCAAAGACACGTTCTAGACTTGGGACCTAGACTTCTTATGGACTAGAGTTTGTAGAAATCAAAAGATACCATTTAGACTGAGGACCTAGACACCTTTTGGACATGGGTTTAAAGAAAACCTAAGACACCATCTGGACTTAGGACCTCGACGCCTTTTAAACTAGGGTTTAGAGATGCCTTATGACACGTTCTGGACTTAGGACCTAGACGCCTCATGGACTTGTGTTTGAAGGAAAAACCTAAGTCACTTTGTAGACTTAGGACCTAGATACCATATGGATTAGGGTTTGAAGAAATCCTAAGATATCTTCTGAACTTAAGACCTAACACTTTATAGACTAGGGTTTGTGAAAAACCTAAAACACTTTCTGGATGTAGGACCTAGATGCCTTATGGACTAGGGTTTGAAAAAAACTTAACACACCTTCTAGTCTTAGGACCTGACCCCTTATGGACTAGAGTTTGAAGAAAACATAAGACTCCTTCTCGACTTAGGTTCTAAACGCCTTATGGACTAGGGTTTGGAGAAAGCCTAAGACACCTGCTAGACTTAGGACCTAAATGCCTTATGAACTATGGTTTGAGGAAAAACCTAAGACACCTTCTAAGCTCATGACCTAGACGCCTTATGGTTAAAAGTTTGAAGAAATCCTAATATACCTTATGGACTTAGGACCTAAACGCTTTATGGACTAGGGTTTGAAGAAAATTTAAGACAACTTCTGGACTTAGGACCTTGTCACCTTGTGGACTAGGGTTTAGACACTACTAGAAAACAGTTGAAACATCACGCTTTATACATGTGATTATAAGGTTATAATCACGTTTTTCTAAGCGTGGTTTATGGGGGTATAATCTAAAGTCGAGATTTTCGATCACGCTTTTTGCCCGTGATTATTTTCACAAAAAAAACGTAATTAAATATAAAACATGTGTGATTGTTAAAACTTTAAAATTTTGATTTTGCATTATCAACCACACTTTTTGTGCATGATAAAAACTGAAAAGTGTAATTAAAATTCACAAAAAACGTGATTAAAAATAACCAAAAGCGTGATTAAAAATGAATTTAGTGTGATTGTTAAGTCGATTTCGCATTATTGACCATACTTTCTGTGCGTGATAAAAACTGCAAAAGTGTGATAAAAAAGTGTGATTAAAAATAACCACTGCACACCAGCACTCACCTAATGTTATTTCGAGTCTTTTTTCACCTATGATAGCTTTGTCAACTAATACCATTCCTGACTCACCAATTCTAGCTAGCTTCAAATATAAGTTTTTACATATTTATTTCTGTCATATCCACGAAGCATAAATGTGAAACATAAAAGCCAACTATAAAAGAGCATTTCCAACAAAATGAACTCTAAGTTTCAAACACAAGACAAGAAAACAAATTATCTTAACTGTAATGAAAGAATTCATTAAATTTTCAAAGAAATATATTCATATGACACTCAATAATCTTTTGATCAATTGTACTAAATTAAAAAAAATGCCTAATGATTTAAAATTTGTCACAATACAAATTGGGAGAATTGTGGTTAAAGAAAGGAGCAGAATTTCCAACTAATCCATCACTTGAACCAGTGTTGAGAGGAACAATGCTAGCCACACTTTGGAATCTGCAAGTCAGTACAATAAGATAGAATTAGCAGGAAGCAAAAAAATAGTAAGCATGTTGCTAAAAAATTAGAAAAATAAGCTATTACTGTAACCCCAAAAGAATATATTCTCATCTAGGACCAAAAAGTTAGAAGCCTTATGCAGAAATTATCACGACCTCAAACCCGATGCGCGTGATCCCTACATTATAATCTATTCTCTCTATGACTAGAACTTCTCTAATGATATTCTCTCGAATTCTTTAACTCATTTTAAAATGAATAACTCCTAGATTTATAAAATAATCTAAGTATAAAATTTATAAATTTCGAAAAAAATTTCTCTATTTTTCCAACTATCCGAAATTTTTGAAAACCTGTTAAATTCAAACAACAATCTATACTTAGGCACAGCCTGGATTTCAACTCACAATCACAATGCAAACTAATAATAACTACTATTTTCATATCAATACATTTTTTTCTTTCAACCCTATTCAATACTCAACACAATTACTATTATTCTAGAAAATAAAAAACATCAACAAGACTGTAAACTGACCAAAGCATTTCTTTTTGAAATTCTGGTCATACAAACTAAGAAATAAAAGGATTCCAAACAAGAAGATTGATAATTCAGTGTCAGAGCTCTCATTACCCTACCTTGGTAAATAGATTGAGAATTCACACCCTTGACAGAGTTAAGTTCTAATAATAAAGTGGACCTACAGCAATAGAAGTCAAGCTTAGAGATGTTACTACTGTCCACATTTATAAATTGATAAAATTCTTGTGATTGGAATTGTAACAAGAAGCATACTATCAGGATCAAGCCACATAACTAGAATGTAACAGTAACATAAGGGGCAATTGGGTCACCTGGCACTTGAATAGGTAGACGATTAATTGAGGCTTTCTTGGGCTGCGTTGAGTTGCTCACCATAAAAGGAGAATAGAGAACCATAAATAAATAAATGCTATAGTAGTTTACAACCCAATTGATTTCCTTAACATGGAAACAATAGGCCTTGAACCTGATAGTTAATCACAATTTATTTTCCTCTAACTTTGTGTTTCTCCACTGTTTGCATTTAGTTCAAAATAGCATAATTGCAGGGCTGGACACAATTATTTCCGATATAGCATACTGGGGAAAGTTTCTGCAAAGCATCTTTTGGCATTGCGTTTTCCATTTAGTTGTCTAGATCTGGCCTTTTTATTCTGTCTTCATATGCTAGGTTTGAACTTTTCTTTTTGCATCTAGTAAAAAATTGTGTTGTTTTGGTTTATACTATATTAACACTCAAATAATATGGACAATTGGGCCACAGAAGTTTTTGTGTAGGACATAATTTCTGTGTAGAACTGCTCAACTAGTTTTGGGGTGAAAGTTTTGACTTACAACTTAGAAGATTGACCTTGTGGAGAATATAATGGGATGAAAGAAACATGAAGCCTTCTTGTGTAGGACATATCACAATCAATACAAAGTTTAAAAACCATCAGCTATGGAAATTTAACGAAATTAAGTAATTGAGCAAGCGTTGCTACCTCTAACACCAGAATCAAGCTTCTAATAATAGCATATGCTCCTCTAGGAATTGCCTCCTCTGAATTAGGCAAACTATCAATAATACTGGAACCAAAAATAGAAACTTTTCCAATTGAATTGGTCCTTGGAATACCTATTTTATGCATACATCAGGAGAAAACAAGAAACGAATCAATACCCTCAAGAATCAAAGAGGAAGAGAAATTAGAAGGGTAGTTCATTCAAACTAAATAACAAATTAATGATTATGGAATCCTAACCTTAGGTGTAATGATTATGGAATGAAAGTGTGATGCTTTTCCCATTACAAGAAGTTGACATGAAATTCATCTCGCAAAGGTTAAGTGAGCAATCACTTCCACCACCGAGCATCTCACAATCTATTGCAACTGCTTTGGGACTTGTGCTGTAGTGCCCATTGTTTGCGGTTGACATATCAACTTGAGATTCTATACAGGGTATAACCAGTGTTCCCTGAATGAGATAAATGCAAATATTTAATGTTAGGAAATCTATACAGATGAATAATAAATAAAAGTGTATATTATAGCTTTCTATTTTGGACCGAACATGGTTCTCCCCTCCTCTGTGGGTAAACATAAAAATAGAAATTTCTTCCTTCGGATAATCAACACTTGAAATTTTCTATGAACAACGCACAAGGGGCCCAGGGGCATATAGTTGACATATTTCTTTGTGCTTGCTAAGACTACCAGGGCTGTCAAAAATTTTCATGCAGAGGCTACAACCTTGGTCAGCAAAGATCCTTGAACAGTTTGCTTTAGACAATGGGCCTAAAAATTAGAGAGGGTTAAAAAGAAAAGAACCAGCAAAAAATTATCAATTACAAGTTACATTATCTAGGACCAGGGGAAAAAAAAACACTCACCAATCAGATGCTCTCTCAATGATTCAAAGGTTTTGCAATGCTTTTGACACACAGCACACTTAGGCTTTTATCCAGAAAGAGACCATCGGATTCCATTTTTGTACTAAGCAACTCGGCCTCCTCAATCCTCGCTCTTTTACAAAAGCTATAAACTAATGATTTCCACAAATGAAAAGTATATGGCACCCCTCTATGACGCATTATGTCAAACACATGGTGAGCTTCATCTAAATACCCTTTAACGCACATGCCATCCACCGACATGTTGAACCACTTAAAACCAAGCAGAATTCCAGCTTCATTTACGCCCACAAAGTAATTGAATGCCTCCAAGACTCTGTCTTGGGCGTAAAACTCCCGAAGGAGCGCATCACAAGTATCTTTATATGTGATATAATTCATTGCAATAATCCTATCAAAATGGCTTGTTGATTCCTCTAACTCTCCTAACTTGTAATAACAAACCACCATAGAATTCAACAGCGCAGGGTCAGGATCACTACCTCCGCTTATAATGCTCTCATCGTATAGAGCCTTTGCCACATGCAATTCACCAGAGTTAACCAGAACTCATACGATCGCTCCATAGCTACAAGACTGGAGTTTCAAGCCTCGGTCGGTCACGAAATTAACAAAAGAGATTGCATCGGGGACAGATGGGCATTGCATCATGACTCGCTAAATGACTTGCTGCGCAGACGATAAAAGGCCTCGGCGAATGAACGGTGGATGTGAATGGCGCCGCGGGTTGTTGCGTTTGTTGTTAAGGTTTTGTGGGACTTCGGATTGCTGGGGTTTCTAGGACATGGGAGAGAGAGTAGGAGAATACTGATGAATATTATCGGCAGTAGCGTGCGGCGGTGGCTTGAGAGGCAGTGGCGTGCGACGGTGGCAGGCCTGAGACATGGAGAAGAGAATCGTGAGACTAGGGCTCATGAGAACGTGAGAGGCGTGAAATTAAAAAATAAAAAGTTTAAATTTTGTTTTAGTTAACTTTTAATCACATTTATAAAAAAAAAGTGAAATTAAAAAATTAATTTATTATCACATTTTTTAATAAATGAGATAAAATTTTTTATATAATCTCACTTTATTTGATAAAGTGTGATTAAAATTTTTTTCTATTTTTTTATCACACTTTTATAAAAATTGTGATCTTTTTAAATTTTAAAGCGAGATCATTTATCATTATTGTAGTAGTTTGAGAAAACATAAGGCACCTTCTGGACTTAGGACCTAGATGCCTTATGAACTAGGGTTTGAAGAAAACGTAAGATACATTGTAGACTTAGGACCTAGACGCCTTATAGTCTAGAGTTTGAAGAAATCCTAATATACTTTATGGACTTAAGACCTAGACGCCTTATAGATTAGGGTTTTAAAAAAATCCAAGACACGCCTTCTAGGCATAAGACCTAAACGCTTTGTGTACTAGGGTCTAGAGAAATCTTGAGACACCTTATAGACTTAGTACCAAGATGCCTTATGGACTATGGTTTAAAGAAAATATAAGACACCTTCTAGACTTAGGACCTGACACTTTATGGTCTAGAGTTTGAAGAAATCCTAATATACCTTATGAACATAGGACCTAGACGCTTTATGGACTAGGATTTGAAGAAAATCTAAGACAACATCTGGACTTCGGACCTAAACGCCTTGTGAACTAGGGTTTAGAGAAAACCTAAGACACACCATCTAGACTGAGGACCTTGACGCCTTATGGTTTAGGGTTTGAAGAAATCCTAAGATACCTTCTGAACTTAGGACCTAGCAGCTTTCTTGACTAAGGTTTGGGAAAAACCTAAGACACTTTCTGGGCTTAGGACAAAGACGCCTTATGGACTAGGATTTGAAAAAAACATAAGGCACCTTCCAGACTAAAGAACTTGACGCCTTATGGAGTAGGGTTTGAAGAGAACTAAGTCACCTTCTGGACTTAAGATCTAGACGCCATATAGACTTGGGTTTGAAAAAAGCATAAGACACCTTCTGGACTTAGGTCCTAGACGCCTTATAGACAAGGGTTTAGAGAAATCCAAAGACACTTTCTAGGCTTAGGGCATAGATGCCTTGTGGACTAGGGTGTGAAGAAAACTAGGACACCTTCTGGACTTAGGACATAGATGCCACATGAACTAGGGTTTGATGAAATCTTAGGACACTTTTTGAATTTAAGACCTCGACACCTTATGGACAAGGGTTTGGAAAAAATTTAAGAAACCTTTTAAACTTAGTATCTGGACGCTTTATGAACTAAGGGTTGAAGAAATCTTAAAACACCTTCTGAACTTAGGACCTGGATGCCTTGTAGACTAGGGTTTGAAGAAAACCTAAGGCACCTTCTAGACTTAGAACCTAGACACATTGTGGACTAGGGTTTAAAAAAAATCTAAGATACCTTTGAGACTTAGGACCTAAACGCCTTGTGGACTAGGGTTTTGAGAAAACCTAAGATAGCTTCTGAACTTAGGACTTAGACGCCTTATGCACTTGGATTTAAGGAAAACCTACGACACCTTCTAGATCAGGACCTAGATTCCTTATGGACTAGGGTTTGAAGAAAAACGAAGACTCCTTCTAGATCAGGACCTTGATGCCTTATGAACGAGAGCTTGAAGAAATCCAAAGATACCTATTGGACTTAGGACCTAGACGCCTTTTGGACTAGGGTTTAGAGAAAACCTAAGACACGTTCTAGACTTAGGACCTAGACGCCTTATGGACTTGGGTTTGAAGAAAAATCCTAGGACGCTTTTTGGACTTAGGACATAGATACCTTATGGATTAGGGTTTGAAGAAATCTTAAGATACGTTCTGAACTTAGGACCTAAACGCTTTATAGACTAGGGTTTGTAAAAAACCTAAATCACTTTTTGGACTTAGGACCTAGACACCATATGAACTAGAATGTGAAAAAAACCTAAGACACCTTCTAGACTTAGGACCTAGACGCCTTATGAACTTGGATTTGAAGAAAACCTAAGACACTTCTCAACCTAGGTCCTAGACGTCTTATAGACTAGAATTTGGAGAAATCCTAACACACCTTCTGGACTTAGGACCTAGATGCCTCATAAACTGGGGTTTGAGGAAAACCTAAGATACTATATGGACTTATGACATAGACGCCTTATGGATTAGTGTTTTAAGAAATCCTAATACACCTTCTCAATTTATGATATTATCGCCTTATGGACTAGGGTTTGAAGAAAATCTAAGATATCTTCTGAACTTAGGACAGAGATGCCTTATGGACTAGGGTTTGAAGAAATCATATGACACCTTCTGAACTTAGGACCTGAACACCTTACAGACTAGGGTTTAAAAAAAACCTAAGTCACTTTCTAGACTTAGAACCTAGACACCTTATGGATTAAGGTTTGAAAAAAACCTAAGACACCTTTTAGATTTAGGACCTAATCGCCTTGTGAACTTGGGTTTGGAGAAAACTTATGACATCTTCTGGACTTTAGATCTAGATGCCTTATGGACTAGGGTTTGAAGAAAACCTAAGACATCTTCTAGACTTAGGACCTAAACTCCTTATGGTCTAGAGTTTGAAAAAATCCTAAGATACCTTTTGGATTTAGGACCTAGACGCCTTATGTACTAGGGTTTGAAGAAAATCTGAGACACACCTTCTGGACTGAGGACGTGGAAGCCTTGTGGACTAGGGTTTGGAGAAATCCTACAACACCTTCTAGAGTTTGGACCACGACGCCTAATGGACTAGTGTTTGAAGAAAAAACCTGAGACTCCTTCTGTACTTAGGACCTAGACACCTTATGGATTAGGGTTTGAAGAAATCCTAAGATACGTTCTGAACTTAGGACCTAGACGCTTTATGGTCTAAGGTTTTAAAAAAAGCTTAGACTCCTTCTGAACTTAGGACCTAGATGCCTTATAGACGAGGGTTTGAAAAAAACCTAAGACACCTTCTAGACTTAAGACCTAGAAGCCTTATGGACTTGGGTTTGAAGAAATCTTAAGTCACCTTCTGGACTTAGGACCTCGATGCCTTATGGGCTAGGGTTTAAAGAAATCCTAAGACACCTTATGGACTTAGGACCTAGACGCCTTATAGACTAGGGTTTGAAGAAATCCTAAGACACCTTCTGGACTTCGAACCTAGATGCCTTATGAACTAGGGTTTGAAGAAAACTCAAGACACATTCCGGACTTAAGACTTAGACGCCTTATGTACTAGAGTTTGGAGAAATCCTATGACACCTTCTAGACTTAGGGCCTAGATGCCTTGTGGACTAGGGTTTAAAGAAAATCTAAGACACCTTCTGGACTTAGGACCTAAACGCCTTATGGACTAGGGTTTTATGAAATCCTAAAAAAACTTTTGAACTTATGACTTCAATGCCTTATGGACTAGGGTTTGAACAAAATCTAAGACACCTTTTGGAGTTGGAGACTAGACGCCTTATGGACTATGGTTTCAAGAAAACCTAAGACACCTTCTGGACTTAGGTCCTAGACACCTTATAGACTAGGGTTTGGGTAGAACAGAATGATCGTTTCTTACACATGAACGTAGGGTTCGATTTTCCATGCGTACCGTGGTTTAGGGTTCCTTATCTTCTACTAGGACGTACAAAAACCAATGTTTTGTCGCATACACACGAACCTAGGGTTAAAAGGATATACCTGGTGCTCCTGGGCATAGGGTGCCTAGCCTTCTAGGGCTTAAAAGATTTTCCTGGCTCACCAAGGCTTAGGGTTCCTAGTCAGACTAGGGTTTGAAAGATTTTTTTCGCTCACCAGGGCTTAGGGTGCCTAGTCTTCTTAGGCTTGAAAGATTTACCTGGCTCACAAGGGCTTAGGGTGCCTTGTCTTCTAGGGCTTGTTAAATTTACCTGGTGCACTAGAGCTTAGGGTGCCTAATCATCTAGGGCTTAGGTTTCTAGTCTTTTACTAGGACATGCAAGGTTTTCCTGGCGCACCAGGGCTTATGGTGCCTAGTCTTCTAGGGCTTAAAAGATTTGCCCGGCGTAACAAGTCTTAGGGTGCCTATTCTTCTAGGACTCGTGGTTCCTAGTCTTCTATTAGGACATGTAAAAATAATAGGATCGTCACATACACACGAACCTAGGGTTGAGAGGATTTTCCTTCTGCACCAGGGCTTAGGGTGCCTAGTCAGATTAGGGTTTGAAAGATTTTCCTGGCTCATCGGAGCTTTGGGTGCCTAGTCTTCTAAGGCTTAAAAGATTTGCCTGGCTCACAGGACTTAGGGTGCCTTGTCTTCTACGGCTTGGGGTTTCTAGTCTTCTACTTGGATATGCAAGGTTTGCCTCGTTAACTAGGTCTTAGGGTGGCTAGTCTTCTAGGGCTTGAAAGACTTGCCTGGCGTACCAGGGCTTAGGGTGCCTAGTCTTCTAGGGATTGAGGTTCCTGGTCTTCTTCTAGGACGTGTAAAAATAAGAGGATCATCACACACTCACGAACCTAGTGTTGAGAGGATATTCCTGGAGCACCAAGGCTTAGGGTGCCTAGTCTTCTAGAGATTGAAAGATTTGCCTAGCTCACCACGGCTTAGGGTGTCTAGTTAGATAGGGGTTTAAAAGATTTTTTTGGCTCAACAGGGCTTCGGGTGCCTAGTCTTCTAGGGCATAAAAGATTTGCCAAGCTCAACAAGGCTTAGGGTGCCTAGTTTTCTAAGGCTTGAATAATTTTCCTAGCGCATTAGTGCTTTCGGTGCCTAGTCTTCTGGGTCTTAAGGTCCTAGTCTTCTACTAGGACGTTCAAGGTTTGCCTGGCGCACTAGGGCTTAGGGTACTTAGTCTTCTAGGGTGAAAGATTTTTCTAGTGCACAAGGGCTTAGGGTGCCTAGTCTTCTAGGTCTTGGGATTCCTAGTCTTCTACTAGGATGTGCAAGGTCTGTCTAGCGCACCAGTGCTTAGGGTGCCTAGTCTTTTAGGGCTTAAAAGATTTGTCTGGTACACTAGGGCTTAGGGAACGTAAGGATCATCTTACGATCCTAGAACCTAGACAATGCTTCGCATATGACTAGGATTTGAAAGAAGTTTACCTGGCGCACTAGGGCTTGGATTAAGGAACCATTGCTGAGGACTACTACACTGCTTTTAGGATCTACGAGCTCATGCTTTCTGCTTTAGTCTTGAAGAGTTATGCCTCACTGTAGAAGATTTCACCATCATTCTTAATCTCATTCCACGGGAGTTCATGCCAATACCTTCCACGTTCATCATACATCCTTGTGGTCTGACTGGCCAAGAGGTTTCTTTTTTCATCAATGCGGATTCACTAAACACAGATTCCGTTCTACCGGTGCCCTTGGTGACTTTAACTTTTAGTTGCGGTGCCGTTATGTTTTGTGAATCTGTCTGCTTGCCCGGTGCCTTCTGGTTTCCTGTAACTACCAAGTTAGCACTATTTTAGTGCACATTACTAAGCTAATAAAGGCAGGGAAGGACTTTGTGCCCCTAGTTTTGGCTAAGACCCTGATTGGTCTAGTGTTATGCCCCCGGGTGTAATCATGTCTTTTGTCGGTAATCCTTTTCTTCTCTATGGTGAAACTCAAATGTGACGCTCCATCCTCTGTGCAGGTTAGGACATACATAAATATAAATATAGGTATATACTAGCCATACATTCATATTTATATACGTTAGTTATTACATCATAAAGGAGTTCTAAATCGTTCAAAAGTATATAACTATTACAGTTTTACCAAGAAATTTCAAAAATTACACTAAGCATGGGAAAACTGAATATAAGAACAAAAGTAGAGGTCTCGACTCTTTAGAGTGCATCAACGGGACCCACATGCTCTTGGAACACACCTTGTTCTTCAAACTCTTCTTCTCCCTTGGGGATAACTTCCTCCAAGAACTCCTTTTCACTTGTGGCACGAATGCTATGAGCCAAGGCCCTAAAGCAAAACACTCTAACATTCTAACTGATCTCACGGTACAAAATTCACCACAACACATACCATATAACACCCAGTACAGTTTATAGTCAAGGAGACAGACATATTTATGATAGGATAGCAGATAAGTCAATAATATGCGTATATGAGATGCCGTTTATGAAATGCAGATGCCCAACCCAATATGCACCTAGATTATAACAGGGATTCCACATCGCGAATTACCAGAGTAGACTTTTACAGGTATTTGATCACCAAAGCCATCATCGCGCCTCGTTACGAAGAGTAAATGCTTCACTAGGTTTCATGCCTCAGCCATTTTACTTAATAGCAACGGCGTCGGGGTCCGTGCCATACTCTAGGCCAACCAAATTCAATAATTATCCATCCTCTAGACCAACAAATTCAATAATCAATCAATCAATAATATAATAAGCGATTTGTTCCACCTTAAGACTCGTGATGCCTTCGTCGGTGTCAACCCAAAAGTTTAAGCTATTGAAATCAGAATACTAGTGATGAACCCATGGTGCTCAATAATAGTCATAAACCGTTTCAAACACCAGAAACAAACAAACCTAGGGTGTACAAGGGGAATGTATCTCAAAATATTTACAAAAGTGGCAACCAGGGACGCCTTAGATTTAGAACCAAGAAAGACAATCTCAATACAGCCCATCCCAACAACGGTTTGCACATACGGACTCTAATATGCTAGGATACAAGTGACAATTTCTATGTTGTATAATATGGATCTCAAGTGCAACTATCTCTAGCATGACATCAACTAGCATGGCAAGATTCAAGGTACAATGCGCAAAGCATATTGTACAAGTATGTGAAGCACAAGCTACAATTCTCAAGATATGATTCAACATGATAGCGTGAGTTCTAAAACATCATACATTCACTTAAAAACACCGATCAATTAATTCAAATCGATCATCTTACAAAAACTTAGGTCGCATAGCAAATGGTACTCAATTCACACTTAGCAACTTTTAAGTGCAAAATCGAGTATTAAATTAAAGGGCCGATAAGGTTATGGGGTATCTAGATTTGGAATCAAGTTATGATTTTTAAACACCATTTAGATAAATATATTATATACAACTCTCATGTTTAACACTAAGGCCAAAACCTAAGGCAAAAGGGTGAACAAAACATCCTAAGCAACAACGGTTCAGTATTTTTCTCAAGATTTTACCAAAAATATGCTTCTGTTCATCTCAGGTTTGAGGTATCAGATCAAGTCCAAATGAGCTCAATTTTGAGTATGTTCTAGCTCAACATGTCCCCTACAAGTTCCATGTTTAGAGCTAAGGGTTTTTTTTTGGCCATTTTAGAAATAGGTTCTGTCAGCTGCCAAAACTTAGCAGTGCAAGTTTTGGACAGTGGGTTCGAAACATTTTTGAGGGATCATCCCGAAGTTTTAAGGTCTAATTTTTGGATACTAAGTCGTTCAATATGTCAGATACAAATTCCATGTAGGCCACTTTTGGAATAGGTCACTAAAAATAGGGATTTTGGGCTATATACAAATATGTGACAGAAGTCCCCCTTGAGGGCTGAAACTCAACAAAGAATTTTGAAGAGGTTTTGACCTATCAACACTCAATAGTTGCTACCCATTTTTTGTAGATAGATAGAAATGCATGTTAGCTACAACTTTCATATTTTGACCAAAGTACGGATCTCATTGTAAACTATGGTTTTCAGGTCGTAGTGTTGACTTGTCGTAAAACAACACACTTTGGTAAAATTGTAATATCTTGAGTTCTACATATTCAAATGAGTTGATACTAACTTTGGATGAAAGCTAACATAAATATATAAATCTGCACATAAAGAACATTCTTAGATCAATTTTTTTACATTGAGTTATGGCATTCCAAATTTCAGGGCAGAAACATCTATGTCCTCAAAAATCAAGTCTCTTAGGGTCCAAGTCTTCTACTTATGTTATGTCAAGTTTTTTTCTCACTTCTTTGCATGCTTGTGTTTTAGACATTAATATCAAGGCTCCAGCACACCTATTGGTCATCAAACTCAAAGATAACAACATACAACAATATCTCATATCACCCATAAACATAACAGCCCCAAATTTCAACTACGACGCCTTTTCAGTTTATTTTTGATTCTCGATTTTTAGAGTGTTTAAAGAGACGTGTTGGGGAATATTTTGAGGGATATTAGACATGAGGTTTAGAGGTTTTACTTGTTTGTTTGAGATATCAAAGGAGGGTGGATGATGAATTAGGACTTAGGTTTAGGAAATTTTCCTTGATTCCTTCATTTTTCTTCCTTTTTTCTCCCGCAAACTCACCTAAACACTCAAGAGTAAAGAGGTTATGGTCTCTCCTCCTCTCCTAGCCAAAAATATCAAGTGGAGAAGAGGGTGTTTGGTGTTGGCCTAACAAGGCTTCAATGACCATTTTGATGACAACAAACCGAAGTATCTAATTATGCAAATTGAGATCATTTACAGGAAACACATGTTAATCATAATTAAAGCTACAAAGTCAAAATCCATAAAGCATATTCATGTCAAATACTTCAATGACAAGTTCTTGGATGAATGAAAAGGACGAAGGATTGAAGACTTAGTTTAAAGTTTTTTTATTTATATTACAAAATAGGATCAATGTAAGTTTACTACTCTTTCTATATATCCTTTGAAGCTCATAGGAAACCAAATGTGAAAAGATATAACTCCTACATATCTATTTCCTAAAAGGATAAATTGTTTTAAGAACCAAACTTTTGCTCACATTGAGAAACTTCTTAAACATGTTTACATGGTGTCTTAAACACATCAAAATTAATAAAGATCTTATTCTTCAATTCAAAACTTTTATGAAACGATCTTTACAGTTTGAAAACTGAACCTCAAAGTTTCAGTTGACTGAATCATAATTTCAATCGAACGAAAAACCTACTGGAAAATCAATTTGATGCTCTTAAGAGGTTCAGTCGACTAAATTTCAGTCCCAGTCGACTGAAAATGTTTTTGGAAAATCAAGTTGAAGATCCTCAAAGGGTTCAGTTGACTGGCCACTTAAACCCAGTCGACTAAAAGACCATTTTACAGGTTCAGTCGACTGGACATTTTCCCTCAGTCGACTGAATGGGGCTGAATGAGTGATGTAACTGCATAACGACTAGTTTTTTAGTGTGCACTTCAGCCATAAAGGCTAGTTCGAGATTTTTCTTATAAAGAGACCATATTATCAATACAAAGATATATAAGAAGCTTTTCAAAGAGAATACTCATTTACTACTCAAACTTGTGCACTCATTCTTCACATTCTTACTCATACTTGTGTGAAACACTTAGAAAATCTCATTGAGCTTCATTTGATATATTCTTTGAGAGTGAATTAGTGTACCATATTGTT
>JAUMHN010000002.1:16593-36462 GCA_032360265.1 Heliamphora ciliata
GAAATCAGACAAAAAAAGGGGTTCTTGATGCCCCGGACAAAGAGAAAGCTTCTCAAAGAAGCTTAGGGATTTTGTCTTATTCCTTTTTCTAAAATTGATTTACTAAATTACCACTTGAACCTTCAAATAAAATAATTAACACCACTCTCTTATTAAATATCCCAAGCCTGTTAATGACCCAAATATTTAATCGAGATCTCAATCACACGTGTGTGGGTCTCACAATGTTCGGTCAAAACATCGCACTCATGGCCTGCATACCCAAATTAAATATGCACAAAATTCCATTCAATAAACAAATAATTGCATAGGGAATTTAATTTATTTTTTCCATTTTAAAACTAGTGTTCTTAATAAAAAAATCAATTTCTCCAAATTTTCTTAAAACATTCATCACATGTAAGTTACATGTACTCAAAAATAGTCTAGATTCCTTACATTAAAAAAGGAAAAACTCAAGGATAGGAGCAACGTCGAAATCTCAAACTCGTCCAAATAAAAAATTGTATGGTTGGAGGCGAAGTCCTCAATGTGTAGACCTACTTTGCCTTCTATAGCCTTGTGAGACTCTAAAGTCTAAACCTTCAAAAGAATATGCTAGGATGGAAAAAAACGGTTCGAGTACTTGATGCCCTGGGATTTTGTTTTCTTTATTCTTTTTTTTAAAGCAATTGATTTACTGAATTACCATTTTATGGAAAATATTAATCTTCATTAATCAATAATAATCCTGAATACCTTCTTAAGAGTTACTAAGTAGGCTCTTAAGATAGCAAAAGAATAAAGATGAAAGAAGTATAAACCAATACTATCTAAACAAATTCCATTAAAACAAATTTACGGATGTAAATCCTAAAATAATAAAATCCAAACGATAACTGATAAATGAATTTACTAAAGGAAATAATAAATAAAATTATCTATATCAGCTGGGTACAAATGCATGATCTTCATATAACTACAGGCCGCTGGGTGGGTTGTCCTCAAGTGTTGATGTACTCGTGAAATTGAAACCCTAACCCTGGTGTCCAGAGTTCGCACCAAACGGACTCTCTACGAATTCAGTTGCGCCCCACGAGGCCACGACTTACCTCACCCTAGTAGGAGATTCATATCAAGTGATAACTTTTTGGTCCTAACCTTCGATTGTTTTGTAACTCCATTCCTTTTGCATCTTTCTTTCTCATCTCAGTTTAATTTCAACACCACCTCCTGAAAGAGTTCCTATAAGAACCCATCTGTCAGCATACAGTAAAGGAAAGGTAATATCAGCAATCAAGTATGAGCTGGACCGTGGAGGCCAACTTTTCTATGTTCTGCCTCGTATCAAAGGTGACATTTTTGCTGGTCTTTTTCAATATAGACTATAGTACTGTTAATATGTCATTGTTTTAATACATAGGCAGTATTTTTTTTTATCAGCGTTATACATAGTCAGTATGATACAGTTTATATCGTAAAAGTTAGAAAATGAGACAGTAAAAAAACAAAATTTTCATGCTCAACTTGAAATCAGTAATTGAGCATTTTACATGTTTTTTTATTTATTTATTTCTGAGAATGTCTCTTGTTGTTTTATGTTTTTATTTGTTGATGTGAGTTTCATCACCATCTTCAGGACTTGAAGAAGTGATGGAATTTCTTGAACAGTCGATTCCAAATGTTGAAATTGCTATTGCTCATGGGAAGGTGAAATCAATTTTTCTTGATTTTATGTCATTCGTATTTTAAGTTTGCTTGCATACTTTTCAAATTGGTGCCCTACAACATAAATTTCATGCTATTACCCACTGGGCCTGTGTAATAGGCCAACAAAAGATAAAAAGTTATAATAACAATACATTTTGCACAGATGTTAATACACTTCCACAAATATCAATCCAATTTGCGCAAATATCAATACGTTTTTTTGGTTAGCATTTTTCTTTTTATTAGTATATCAAGTTTTGTAAACTAGAATTTTTATGTCTACATTTTTTATGCTTATGTATTAGTCATGTTTCTGAGAGAAAATAGATTATGATAGTTTGGACACATACAATGTATACCAGCTGATGTAGTAGTAAGAAAAAGTGATAAAATCATGAGTAATAAAAAGACTATAGGATAAGTAGACCTAAATTGACATAGGATACCGTATTAAGAAAATATATGAATCTATTATAACTAACTGAAGATATGGTCCTTAACAAAGTAGAATGACGTAAAAGGAGTTATGTAGCTGATCCCAATTGATTAGGACAAAGACTTAGTTTGGTTTGGTAATATTAGTCATGTTTCTATTTAAGTCTTGGTTGGTTTAGCGTGCACACTGCACAGTGTTTTTGGTAGAACTTTCCATTCTAGTGGGAATATTTATCTTCTTAAATGGTTTTTCAAAGTTTAATTTGTTATAGTTTACATGTTCTCTCAGTACTCATATTATCCCTGTCAGTCAGTTTTTTACGTGTTAATACGACTAAGGATGGTTCCTTCTGATCATCTTCCACATGCTTACATTTTTATCGAATCAGCATAACAGGCAAATAACATGTTTGCGTGAAAAACATCCTTATAATTAAAAATGACTTCAATTTGTTTACACTTGCGACAAGAAAAAGTCAAAACTCTTTTTGCAATTACATTGAGAATGCATTGAAGTCCCACTGTCATAACCAACATTTTAAGGGTCATGCAATCTAACTCCTGTAAATGATGTAGGTACGCACAATTAATTCCACAAGCCTTAATACCAATTACCGGAGTTAGTTACCAATGGAGTGATTTTCTCCATTGCACTCCATTCAAAAGGCATATCCTTGGTCAAATCCAAGTCAATCATGCCCTTTCTCACAACCTCAAACTCTTGTTGTATTTTGCTTTCCTCGTTCTTTTTGCTCCTTCTTGTACAAGATGACTCCTCATTGTTGTGCTCGTAGGTTTACGCGGCATAGGGTCAAACCATCTCAAAGAACTTAGGTATGCATCTCATGAAATGAAGGATTTATTGAAGATGAGGTTAAGCTGCTTCATTTAGCATCTACGAATTGCAGCAAATATTGAACTTTTCTATTTGAAACTGTTGCTTGGCATGTGAAAATTATCATTTATTAGATGGGCCATTTTCTACCTTATGCTACGTGTTCTGGTGCATATAATATCGAAGGGTGGAACTCTTGACTCACTCTTATTCTGCTCCAACTCTTCTCAATTCTTATCCTTCATCCTCTTCTTCTTCTACTCTTTTTTCTATTTTTGTTAAATCTACAAAGGCAACCAAAACAATATTAGGCCCTGTTAGAATATGAGAGAAATAATACAGAAAGAGTGTATTCTCATTGTAAGGCATACACACATATTTATTAAGAAGTGAGAGACTACAGTAGATACTGTGGTTATACCCATAGGATATTATTAATACTCAATATATATTAGCACTCCCTCAAGTTGGAGTATAGATATCGATCATGCCCAACTTGTTACAAATGTAGTGAACACGGGACCCAGGCAGCGCCTTAGTAAATACGTCATCAAGTTGTTCACCAGATCGAACAAAACCAAAATCGATAATGCCTTTCTTATACTCGTGGCAGATGAAATGACAATCGATCTCAATGTGCTTTGTTCGTTCATGAAACACTGGATTGGTAGCGATGTAGACAGTAGACTTATTGCCACACCACAACTTAGTAGGACCCATAGGCGGTTCGTCTAATTTCGTGAGAAGCTGTCGAACTCACATGATTTCGAACGTTGCCAACGTCATAGACCTGTATTCTGCCTCAGCACTGAACCTCGACACCACATCTTGCTTCTTGCTTTTCCACGATACCAGGTTCCCAGCAACACAGACAGAGAACCCTGATGTGGACCCCGATCACAGAATTGTAGGCTCTTCCTAGGGTTGGAATGGAGGTACCGTAGGATATGAACCACTGCATTCCAATGTGGGATGCAAGGATCACATGAATTGACTCACAATGCTGACAGGATAAGTAATATCTAGTCTGGTCATGGTGGTCAAATAATTAAGTTTTTCCACCATTCTGCGATACTTGTCAGGGTGAAGAAACACATCACCGTCACCGGGAAGAAGCTTCACACTTGGATCCATTGGGGACTCCACACTTTTTGCATTAAGTAGGCCGGTATTGCGCAAAATATCAACCACATATTTTCTCTGAGAAATAAAAATCCCATGCTTACCTCTGACCACTTTTACCCCCAAAAAATACCGTAGGTGCCCACGATCTTTAATCTGAAACTGTCTGCAGAAAGACCTTCAGATTACTAATCCCAATGCGGTCATCGACAGTAATGACAATATCATCAACATAGACCACTAGAAGAATGTAGCTTGAAGCAGTCCGACGAAAGAACACAATGTGATCTTTTCTTGACTGTCGCAGACCAAACTATTGCACCACCGTGCTAAACGTCCGAAACCAGGCCTAGAGAGATTGTTTTAAACCATATAAAGAACGACGAAGGCGACACACGAGATCAGACCCCCTGAGCAACAAAATCGGGAGGTTGCTCCATATAGATTTCCTCCTGAAGATCACCATGGAGAAATGCATTCTTGACATCTAACTGATAAAGCGGCCAGTTCCAAGTCGCGGCGAGAGAAAGAAAAAGGCAAATGGAAGTCATCTTGGAGACTAGAGAGGAAATCTCAAAATAGTCAACGCTATAAGTTTGGGTATAACCTTTTGCAACAAGGCGTGCTTTCAAGCGAGCCAAAGAACTATTAGGATTCACCTTTACGGTGTAGACCCATTTGCAGCCGACAGCCTGCTTCTCGGAAGGAAGAGAAACAAGGTTCCAAGTGACATTGTTATCTAGTGCAGACATTTCCTCCAACATAGCAGAACGCCAACCAGGATGTGAGAGAGCCTCTGAAACACTACCAGGTACAGCAGTAGTATCAACTGTAGAAATAAAGGCACGTAAAGAAGCTGACAAGCCCTTATAGGATGCAACATAACGGGGGTGATCTCGACAGATGCGATAAGGGCGACGAGCAGCAATAGAGGGCTCACTTACTAGGGGATAAACCGATGATAGAACTGGCTCAGCAGGAGTCGGATCACGTGGGGGCGGTGCGGCAGGAGGTGGTGCCGAGAGTGGCGAAGAAGAGGTTGTAGGAGTATCAGTAGTAATCCGAGAGACTAAAAAATCGGCGGACAGAGGAGAGGGAGGTGACTCATGACCTGGAGAAGGAACAGAAGGAGAAGCAGAATAGAATGGAGTCGACTCATGAAAGGTAGCATCTTGAGACACAACAAAATGCCGAAGCGCAGGATAGTAACACCGATACCCCTTCTGGTGTTGAGGGTAGCTAAGAAACACATTTTAGGGCACGAGCATCAAGTTTAGTGACTTGGGACATGGTGTCACGCACATAGCATACACAACCCAAGATTTTAAGGGACAAGAAGTGCACAGGTGAAGTAGGAGCTAACACAGACATCGGAAAAACACCACCTAACGTAGTAGACGACATGCGATTAATAATATAACATGCCGTAAGAACAGCCTCACTCCAAAAATGATGAGGAACATGCATATGGCATAGAAGAGGACGGGCTGTTTTCAAAACATGTCTATTTTTTCGTTCTGCCACCCCATTCTGTTTGGGTGTATCAGGACAAGATGTCGGTTGGAAAATGCCATGGCCCACCAGAAACTCCCTCATGGCAATAGAGAGATACTCCCCCCATTATCACTACGCAAGACCTGAACATAGGTACCAAATTGGGTTTGCATAGTTATACAAAATTGAGTAAACACATATAGTACCTCAGATTTATTTTTCATTAAATATATAAATGTAGCACGAGAGTAATCATCGACAAAGCTAACAAAATAACGAAAACCAAATAAAGAGGTGACCGGGCTAGGTCCCCAGACATCAGAATGTACTAACTGAAATGGAGCAGCTCTTTTATTGACTCGAGACTGGAAAGGCATACGCAGGTGCTTGGCAAAACGACACGACTCACACTCGATGGCAGACACATACCATAAATTAGGGTAAAGAATTTTAAAATTCGATAAACCACGATGCCCAAGACTATAATAGATATCAAGGGCAGAAGACGACACGGCAGAATACGCCTAAGCAGGAGCAGCATCTAGCAGGTACAACCCTCTCGAGATCCGTCCTCTACTGATAATCCTCTTCGTCGTAAGATCCTAAAAAATGCAGGAATCAGGAAAGAATGTCACTGAGCAACCTAAATCAGTAGTAATCTGATTAATGGATAATAGATTAAATGGATTATAAAGAAAGAGCAGGATTCGGTGTCGTAATACCACAACCCTCAACAACTAAGGAGGATCTATTAGCCACTAAAATACCAGCATGACCATGAGTCAATTTATAATTTGATAGAATACCTGATGATCCAGACATGTGAGCGGAAGCGCCAGAATCAATAACCAAAGTGTGGGGAGTAGCCACACATGCAGTAGGATTACCTGTAAAGGTAGCTATTGGTACCTCAGAGGAATTCGTACTCTGTTCAATCTGACCATACATATACTGGTCATACTCTGCGACAGTCATCTCAACAACTCGTCTGGTCGAGTTAGGCGCCCCCTGAGGGCTTGGCTGGACATAGTCCTGCTGGCTGAAATCAGATGTGGCATTGGCCACCAGTGGGGGCTTCCCATGAGGCTTGTAGCATTCACTTCGAATGTGTCCCTGGATCCCACAATAGTGGCACGTACGGGTCTCACGACCACCATCACGACCTCCTCCACGACCAGACTTGCTATCGCTACCATGACCGCGGCCTCGACTACTACGGCTACCATGAAAATCCACTGAAGTGGACTGATCAGAATTCTCAATAGGGGATGTACTAGTACCACAAGACTCATTCCGACGAGATGCCTGACTCACACGTCGGAATGTCTCGAAGAGAGTGGAAATGTCTGCCCCAGCAAGGATTTGAGAGTGCGTTGAGTCAAACTTGGAGACCAAACTAGCCAAGAAGCATACCACCAAAAGTTGCTACCTCTGCTGCTGAAACTGAGACAACTGATTTGTGAACGGGAGAAGGCGATCAAACTCGTCAACCAAAATCTTGAATTGAAGAAAATGATCCTAAAGAGGCTTCTCGGACTTCTGGGATTGAAAGAAACCTTTCATGACATCATATAGGTGGGAGAGATCATTAGTGGATGAATGGATCGATTCTAATGAGGACCAGATCTCTCGCACAGTATCAGTATTCGCCACCAAAGCCTAAACGGAAGGATCCATCGAGTTGAGCAACTAAATATCCGGCTATCATCCCGGGTCCAAGTTCGAAAGGTTGCCGATGTTCATGATGGAGGGTCATCAAACAGGTGGGAATCGAGCTCCATGCTCTGGAGAGACTTAAGAACACTTTTTTTTCATAAAGCATAACCATTGGCGCTATCAAGTCGTCGATCAACCAACCGTGTGGATGGCGATAACACCTCTGTGGTACGCTGCCGTCCAGCTTCAACCTGGGATTCGCGGGTTACGGAATCCTCTGACACCCTTGTTCACCAACAAGGGGACCAAAAATACCACGAAACACAAGTCTTAATCCACACAGAGGTGTGACAAAGTACCACATCAGACCCTCACAGCATCATCAAACCAGCAGACATCATTGAACTACCCCCTGTACACTAGCTGAATGATGCAGTGAGGGAAAGAGAGAAAGGTCTGGCTGAATTGCTGAAGGGACCTGTCGGAGGTTTGTGAGTGGTTAGCGAGGCTCAGGAAGGACCTACAGTGGTCGGCGCAGGCCTTGGAGGGGGTCGACGGTGGTCGGTGGAGGCCCTTAAAGGGCCGACGGTGGTTGACGTCACCCCTGGAGGGGCTGACGAGGGTTGGCGACACCGCTGGAAGGGTCGACGGTGGTCGACGTCACCATTGGAGGGGTTGACGATAGTCGGCGACACTCCTAGAAGAGCCGACATGTCGCACTTCAAACTCCGGGTCACATGAAACACCCACAAACAACCAAACATAACACCCAACCCGAGAATACACTCCTAAATTAAACCATACATGCATTGTATATAATCGCTAAACGGCATACATAACATGGTTCTGACACCGAAAAAACATGTATATAACATACATGAAACAGAAAGTAAAAAGGAGGACTACAACTCTTCCACCTCTCTGGCACCTCCAGATCAACTTGCGTGACCGGTACCTGAAGAAAAATCAAATCCCACACCGTAAGCTAAAGCTCAGCAGATACTAGATAACACAAGTAGTATAAGCTAAACATGCTAGGAAAACGAGATGCAGCTTTAGACTCTCTTTCAAGCCTTTAAAACGAGTTTTCACATGCAACGGAAAATCGAAGATATAAACCATCTTTTGACTCACTCACAGGAGCCTTGAAAACAATTTGAAAACGGTTTTTAGATCGCGATTCACACGACTCTTAAAAACAATTTGATAATTGGTCTATCCATCCTACAATGCAGTTCATGCAATCCATGTATCTTCTTGGACTTTCACCGAAGGATCGCAGCCCCCGTCTATGCAACCCACACAACCCGTGCAACCCACGCAACTCGTGCAACACACATAACGCACGCAATCCGTGCACACACGCAACGCACGCAACCCGAGCGACACACCCAGCACACATCTTCACGGACTTTCGCCGTAGGACCATTATCTGCCCTCATCACACATCTTTACGGACTTTCACCGAAGGACCATTATCCGCCTTCACTAATGCTTTGTTGACCAGAGCCAACAGATATCTTTACGGACTTTCACCGTAGGACCATTATCCGCCCCTCATATGTATCTTTACGGACTTTCACCGAGGGACCAATATCCGCCCGACATATGCAATACAGATACAAATCTACATATCAACAGGCATCGCAACACGTACCTAAACCACGGGATAAAATTGCATATTACGGGATAACAAAGCCCAAAGCCTTAAAGGCACCAAAACCACAGAGGTCACTTACCTACTTACCATGCACAAGAATAAAACTATCCACAGTTCTATAAGCATAAAAGCACGTATAACCAAGACGTTCCACATAAAAACGCCACATAACCCTACACGACATCACATGCCACACACCGTCATCCGCTCACCTAAATGACCCGTCCACACTCCGGGACCCGTCCAGACACCGGGACAACCAACACCTAACCCGGAGGCCAACACCTGAACCTCCCACAGAACGGTTCTCACCAGAACTCACCTTTAAACCGAACTACGGACCCAGACGTCCCGCACATAACCAGCACGCACACAACCGTGCCACAACACCCAAAACTAACCATGCACGTCACACCCGAGGACGGCACCACAAAAACACCAGAGGCCACGACACGACCCCCGAAACCACCACACAACTGACCAAACCCCCAAAAGGCATCCAACAGTATTTCAATTGACTCACCCCATAATCAATCAACTGAATACCGTCAGAAACCAATTAGAAACCAAGGAATAGCCATCAAACAACCACACAAAACAGCCCACATCCAGTCGACTGGACCCTCCTCCAGGTGACCCTCACGGTCCAATCGACAGAACAGAGGCAAGAACTGTTTCTGAACACTATTTTCAGCCTCCAAAACCTTGATTCGACGGCTCCAAACTCTCATCGAATGCCCTCGGACATACTCACGCCCAAGCCTCGCACCAAAACCACCAAAGAAACACGCTAAACACGATTTCATCCACCGAAATCAATGAAAAATAGGTTTTAAACCCAAAACCCAACTTTGAAAAAAAATCATATCTAATGCAAGCTAACCGTTAAAAATACACACGATTACATGTAGCACCCTTATAAGACATGAGAGTCTAGGATCCTACCTCCGTGAATT
This sequence comes from Heliamphora ciliata, assembly GCA_032360265.1. Classification (NCBI taxonomy): domain Eukaryota; kingdom Viridiplantae; phylum Streptophyta; class Magnoliopsida; order Ericales; family Sarraceniaceae; genus Heliamphora; species Heliamphora ciliata. The sequence goes on from JAUMHN010000002.1 coordinate 26,441, forward strand.
AAAAACTGGACACCTCGAACCACGTGATAAATCGAGCTTCACCGGAATGAAATTCTATCCGAATGAACATGTAGCCAACCGTGCCAATAGCAAGGATCAGCTGTTGGATCGTAAAAAATCGAGCCCTGGGCCCCCGAGAAGTCAGAGAGAAGGCAGAGAGAAAATAGAGGAAACTTAGTGGAGAAGTTTTGAAAATATTCTTTGAAAATATCTAACTCCAGATATTTATAGGCCTTTAAAATATTCTTTTTTTTTAATTTTTGAAATTCGCACCACAACACCCCATGGCCCCGGGAACTTGGCCCACATGCATGCCTAAGCCCAATCATGCATCTAAAAGCATTTAAACATGCAAAATCGAAAACTGAAAACACACGTCAAAAAATGCCGAAAAAGAAAACGGGTCAACGTCTCACAGTATTTGCAATTATGTAAAACTACTAGCAGTTTCTGCAATTTCTATAAAACACTAAATTACAGTTCACACCACTAAAGAACTATAATTGCACTTTGATCCATAATCTCAAGACCATATAGCAATGAGCTCTTGTTATTAAATGCTTACCATTTCTCCCCACATTAAAATTCTCGATACCCGCCAATTAAATTTAATTACTTACAATTTAATTTAATCGGCATGTTGATATTCCTTAAGCCCTTCTACTTAACTTATTTGACCGTCGGATAATTAAATCCACTTGCAGGGTTTGATCCGGTCAAAACTTATAAGATTCATTAATGGGGTATCGTCAATCCCAATCTTTCAAGACGTAGATTCCTTTAATAATTAATATTTACCATATAAATAATACCACTATCCAACTCACCAAGAATATAGACCCATATAAAATCGCACCCTCTAATGAATCAAAATAATAAATATTAAATATACGTAAATTAATAATTATTTCAGGATTAAGAGGATAAGCATTATTCATAATAACCTTAGAGTGTGAATTAATTTATATAGTCAGTATAAAATTAATTACCCCAAATGTTCTGTTCAATACACACAAAGTGTACTAGCACAGAGAGTCGAAACAGTAGACGACGCTATTGTCTGTTCCCCGTAAGCAAGACATGCCTATTAAAACTCTATACTACAGTCGTACCGATGGTATGTCTATTTTCATCTAAACTGTGAATATAAAACTTATATTAGACAAGAACCTAAAATTTAATCTTTTGTGTGCAAGTCGTACTCTACACACCAGACTAAATACTATACAGAATATCGGATATCCATGCATAACATTAAAGAAATGATATACATACATTACTCATAAAGATTCTCATAAAATGAAAAATTAATTTTATTAAAAAATAAAATTAAATACTAAAAACATGATTTTTAGTATACCAACCCTAACATTCGAAAGAAATAAAGTTTGGAATTTAGTTCCTAGGCCTAAAGATAATACAATAATTCAAACTAAATGAGTATATAGAAATAAAAAGGATAAAAACGGTGTTGTAGTCCGTAACAATGTTAGGATAGTTGCACAAGGCTATAATCAAGAAGAAGGAATTGACTTTGAAGAAACCTATGCACCTGTAGCTAAGATGGAAGCCATTTGTATGTTACTAGCATATACATCCTATATGAATTTTAAACTTTTTCAAATGGATGTAAAAAGTGCTTTTCTAAATAGTTTTATAAATGAGGAAGTATATGTTGAACAACCACCTAGTTTTGAAAACTATCATTATCCAAATCATGTGTTCAAACTAACAAAAGCTTTGTATAGATTAAAACAAGCTCCTCGAGCTTGGTATGAAAGACTAAGTAATTTTTTGTTAGAAAATGGATTTATAAGAGAAAAAATTGATACAACATTATTAATCAAAATAAACAAAGAAGATATGCTTGTAGTACAAATATACGTGGACGATATTATTTTTGGTGCTACTAATGAAAAACTATGAAAGGAATTTTCTTTATGGATGCAAAAAGAGTTTGAGATGAACATGATGGGAGAGCTTACGTTCTTTCTCGGACTCCAAATCAAACAAGCAAAGAATGGAACTTTCATCAACCAATCAAAGTATGCACGAGAATTGCTCAAACGCTTCAACATGGAAGACAAAAGGTTTTGGGAACTCCAATGAGTCCCTCAACCAAACTTGACAAGGACGAGCAAGGAAAATCGGCAGACACTAAGCTCTACTGAGGTATGATTGGTAGTTTATTGTATTTTACTCCAAGTAGACCAGATATAATGTTTAGTGTGTGTATGTGTGCACGATATCAAGCATGTCTTAAAGAATCACACTTAATTGCTGTAAAAAGAATCCTAAGATACTTAATTGGCACCATAGATATAGGCTTATGGTATCCTAAATTTACTTCATTTGAAATGATTAGTTATTCGGATGTGAATTTTGCTGGTTGCACAATTGATCGCAAAAGTACTAGTGGAACCTGTCATTTCCTAAAAAATCACTTGTTTCATGATGTGTAAAAAGGTTGCACACCACTTGTTTCAGATTCGAATTTTGCTGGTTGCACACCACTTTCTTTGTTATCATGTGTAAAAAGGTGATATATTTTAAGAATTTGTATACACTAGTGAACAATGGGCTGATATTTTTACTAAACCTCTTAATGAAGATCGATTTATCATAATAAGAAAAGAATTAGGCTTATTGCATGTGCGTGAAGTTGTATGATTTTAATTAAAAAGAGTTTTAAAATAAATAAAAAAGGCAACTGAACTAGAACTCAGCATCGTGCAAAAAATGGCAACATCCAGTCGACTGATCACAGATTCAGTCAACTGAAGACTCATCCAGTCGACTGAACCGTGAGGGCCTTTAAAACCTAGGGCGCCGAACTGCATTTCAGTTGCTACCTTTTCATTTCCCACTCTTGGTTTCTCTCTCCTAGGGCTTATTTTCACTTGTTTTCTTCCCAAAACTTATCTCTACTTCATCCAAATCTCTCACCTAACATTCTAATTTTCTCAAATCCTTCCATGGCTCCAAGAACTAGAGGAGGAAAAGGAAAATCAATCGTACGAAAGAAAACCACCGATGAAAATGACAAATGGTTCTCCAATGGCCAAGCCGAAGCTCTTTACAAGAAATATCTTCAGTCCCTCGACCCTATCTTTGGTAAGATTCTAGACATGCGTTTCACGGATGCTTACTTTCTTCACATTTTACGTCTTATTGCTAAGCTCGGTTGGGGACCATTCGTATTCTATCAACCCACCGGTGTTTTTCCCCAACTTACTCGCTTATTTTATGCAAATCTTATCAAAGAAGATAAAACCCATCCCAATGATCACTACACTCACCTTGCTACCTATCTTCATGGAAAAACATACCGTTTTGCTGATCAAAATATTGCACGCCTTTTTGGAATGGATAGAGGGGATTTTGTATGTCCACAACTTTCTTCTTCATCATTGATCATGGCACAAGAATTCTCTCCCCAAACCTTTTTACCCATGATTATGACTGAACCTCCTCTCAATTTTGCCCTCACCCCATCTTACTCTCAACTCACACTTGAGACCAAAATCTTGCATCTCATCATTACTTATAACATATTGCCTCGTAGTGGATCTCGCACCTACATTTCATATCTTAATTGCTTTATTTTATGGTGTCTCTACATGGAAAAACCCCTCGACCTTCCATCTCTAATATGTCAATGGATGATTTCTAAAGAAGGATCCAAAAGATATACTCTTCCATATGTGGCTTTTCTCACCCCACTCTTTGAGTTATTTGGGTTTTCATCATCTCCATCTAATTTTCTTTCACCCAAACCCTCTGACTTTCTCACTGCTACTACACTCAAGCAAATGGGGTATAGTCTCCAAAATGGAGAATAGCACCACAAGACTCATAGGCCAGCCCCTCAGGTTGTGCAAGAGGAAATGAGGATGCTGCCTATGCATAGGCTGATGCTCCTTCTCCTCCTACTCCATCAGTACCTCCACCTGGTACTTCCACCGCTGCTGATATTGCTCCTGTCACACAATTCTTTTTAAAGAAGCTGGTCAAATCTTTCTCAAAGTGTGTTGAAAAAACTTTTCCAAAATCAACTGTCGCCTCACTCGCATCCAGGATGCCATAGGTATTCCTCCCTATGATGCCTCTTCACCCGAGGATGATGATGATGGCGATGACGACGATAGCTCCACATCTTTTTTGATCATGACAAAAGAGGGAGAAGAAAGCAAGCAAAATAAAAAGAAACATCTATGAGGGAGAAGATAGACTTAAGAGAGAACATCTTTTGTACTATATCTATGTATTTTTGTAATGTGCTAGTCTTAAGTTTTTGGATGGTGTTATGTTTATCTTGTGATTGGTTATGTTTAATGGTTATATGAATGATTAGAATGATTGGATATTGAATAGTTAGATCTTGAATGGATATATATGCATGCTAATGAAATTTAAGTAAACATTACAAACATTACATGCTTTAAACAAACAATTAAAGAAGCTTATCATTTGAAAAGATGCTTAAAAGTTTAGAAGATATCCTATGAAACTTAGGTTTTCAAAAGTATGCTTGAAATAAAATTTAAATCTATGCATATTATAAGGTAGAGTTTTCAAACTTCTTATTTCATACTTATTGATAGGGGGAACTTTATTTAGCTTCCTTACATTATTTTTCTGTGTTTGTCATCATAAAAAACGGGGAGATTGTTGGCCTAACAAGGTTTCAACGACTGTTTTGATGATAACAAATCTAAGCATCTAATTGTGCAAATTGAGATTATTTATAGGAAATAAATGGTTAGCATAATCAAATATAAAAAATGGAAGTCATGACGCAAATTTCAAATCAAATATTTTGGCGACAAGATTTTGGAACAATGCAAGAGTGAAGGATTGAAGAAAAAGTTTTGAATTTCTTTTTTAGGATCTAAGTAAATTCACTAAGCTCATGGATATGTCTTTTGAAGCTCATAAGATTCCTAAAATATCTGCAAATATTTTTTCAAAACATAAAGTGATCAAAACCTTTTTGAAAATTAAAATTCTAGATTTTTAACAATCCAGTTGACTAATGCTTTTCATCCAATCGACTAAAACTAGGCTGCCAAATAGGAATTTTGATCTGAAAAGGTTCAATCGACTGATCACTGGATTCAGTCGACTGAAGGCTGGTTTAGTCGACTGAATGGGCTTGTCCATTCGATCGAATAGGCTAAAATTTGAATTTTGTGCTGAAACAGCTAGTTTGACATTACCATGTTTAGCTCAACGGTTAGTCCAGGATTGAGGCCTATAAATAGAGCCTTTGAGCTCTGGTTTTATTCATTCAAAGCCTTTCAAACATTCTCTCTTATACGCTCTCTATTTGTGCTTAAATCTCTTGAGTTTTTCAATCAATTTTTCAGAGAAAATATTTTTAGATTTCTCTTTGTGCTTCATTGATATATTCTTTGAGAAGTGAGTTTGTCACGCCCCAAACACCAGGGTCACGTGAAAGCCCACCAAAACAATGTTTATGAAAATAAGATTTGCAATTGGAAAATCATCAACTCAAAATATACAGCATTTGAGTATAAGAACCCACGGTCCATCTCTCATAAACAGTAAACATGCAGTTCCATACATTAATAAGTATATCGCCTCAAGGCGTCCAAAACTCGCCTTCAGGAACAGGCATCACATATAAAACTACATGTCTCAAAAACAGGAAAAACTACAGTAAGTTTTTCGCTACCACGTATCTAGGTCAACTCCACATGTTTACTTGAAAATAATTTTACAACAAAATCACACACCGTAAGCCGAAGCCCAATAGGAATAGACAGGAAAGCTGTAACGCAAGTTATGCAATCATAAGCATACAGACTCAGCTACAGGAGCCAAAAAAGGGTTTTCTAACCTAAAACCCACCATTTTTCCATCCTCAAAACTAAGCATATCATCTTAACAGATACCATGCCACAGTTATATGAAGAACAATAATCAAAACCTGATTTCTTTCCTGGATCACACAGCCGGGAACAAAACATTATTTTTTCACTCGGAACACACAACCGAGGAAAATAAAATGATAAAATAGTTTGCTCCACTCGTGTCACACAATCGAGGAGAATATAATAAAATGAAATACTATGTACCAACTCTGCCACACACACGAACAAAGATAACAACTATATACTTTCCCCCATTACTCTAAGACCACCACCTAGAGCATGCTAAGTAATGACAAGTTCTATACGGAGTTACAACAATGAAGCCACACACGGGGCAACCGGTTCTTTTACGGAGTGCCACGATCGATGGAAAGAGCTTCAAAACCACGTTTACGGGAATTAATCCGAGAGACCGTAGCGAACCCACTCTGCGCACATTTTTGGACTTCCACTAAGGAGCAATAGAATCCCAACTCATCATACCTACTGTTACGGTACATCTATGAAAAACATGTAAAAACCTGCAAAGCAATTATACAACACATGTATAAAAGAGATCCAATCAATCGATATGGAGATCAATAGCCATTTCCAACAAAACATTTAAAAGTTGAGACTCAACCACGAGGATTAGCTCTAAACCTCCAAAAATACGTTCTTCACATATCTCGCAAACTCCTCGTTTTCAACCCTCCATTTGAAAACAACAGATATCAACACATTTGAATCATGTATGAAACTAAGAAAGGCATAAAATCCACATTTTACCCAAAAACCAAGGTTTAAACATGAAAACCATATTTAATGTATTTTCTACCCGGTGAAAACACATATAATTGCATATAACACCCTTTAACAATAGTAGGGTCTAGAATCGTACCTCGGTGAGTCAAAACTCAAAATCTCAAAAATTAAACTTCGTCGAAATGAGAATCCGACAGGATGAACGCGAAACTTACGGCACGTACATCAAGGATCCATAAATAAACTAACAAAAAACCAAGCCCTGGGCCCTCAAATCTAGAGAGAAGGCAGAGAAAAGGGGAAACTTAGCTTAGAAGATATGTTTTTAAAAATATCTCAGCCCACTGGATATTTATAAAGCACGGAAAACCAAGGCCCCAATCGACTGAACAACCTGGTCCAGTCGACTGGATCCTCTGGTCCAGTCGACTAGACGGCTAGGCAGTGTGTTTTTTCGATGCAAAACCGATTTTTTGGTCCAAACGCTAGCCAAACAAGCCTCAACCAAACCCAGGAAAGCATAAAATACATTTATACATGTTGTTCTACATCTTTGAAACATAACTCATGCATCGAGGACATTCATATAATGAAAGAAACATGTCAAATATATAAATAACCCAAAATGAAATGGTTCTGGATCTCACAACTCTCCCCCCTTTTAAGGAATTTCGCCCCCAAAATTCGCAACAAAGTCACGAGGTAAACGATTTCGGGTATCTAGCACGCATCCCAAACTCAAGCTCCCATGTTGCTTCCTCAACCCCGTGATGAAGCCAGAGGACCTTAACATAAGCAATTGTTCTCCCTCTCAACACTTGCTCCTTCGTATCAAGAATCTTCACCGGACGCTCCTCATAAGTGGCATCCTCATCAACCCGCAGTTTGGCCCAATCTAAGACATGTGAAGGATCAGGCTCGTACCTCCGAAGCATAGAAACGTGGAACACGTTATGCACAGACGCTAACTGGGGTGGCAAAGCGAAATGATATGCGACCTCTCTAACCCTGTCAAGAATCTCAAAAGTTCTAATGAAACGCAGTGATAGTTTCCCGCAATGACCAAACCTCATCAAACCTCTACGCAGCGAGACCTTCAGAAACACATGATCCCCCACAGCAAATTCCAAAGGTCTTCTCCTTTAATCTGCATAACTCTTTTGACGGCTCTGAGCTGTCACAAGGCGTTAACGAATCATAGCAACCTTCTCTGTCATCTCCAGCACTAACTCGAGTCCCAAAACTGTGATCTCTTCCACATCTATCCAACACACTGGTGACCTGCATGGCCTACCATACAAATCCACATACAGTGCCATCCCACTACTAGACTGATAGCTGTTGTTGTATGCAAACTCTGCCAACGGTAGATAATTCTCTCATGAACCTCTAAGATCAAGTACACATTCCCTCAACATATTCACTAGAATCTGTATAGTCTTCTCTGACTGGCCATCCATTTAGGGGTGAAAAGCAGTACTGAACATCAAGTTCATCCCCAAAGCCTTCTACAGACTCTCCCAGAAAAGCAATGTGAAGCGCGGGTCTCGGTCAAAAATAATAGACACTGGCACTCCATGCAACTGCACTATCTCTCTGATATACAATCTACTCAGTCAATCCACCGAATCCTTCATGCGGATGGGGAGAAAATGTGCAGACTTAGTTAACCTATCAACCACAACCCATACGGCGTCGTGTCTCTAGGTGATCGAGGAAGTCCCGACACAAAGTCCATCGTGACAATCTCCCACTTCCACTCTGATATCGGCAATGGCTGTAACATCCGGCCGGTCTCTGGTGTTTCGCCTTTACCTTCTAACAGGTAAGGCATCTAAAAATGAACTGGATCACATCCCTCTTCATTTCCGTCCACCAGAACTGATGACGTAGATCGTGATAAATCTTCGTGCCTCCAGGATGCACTACAAGGCAAGAATGATGAAACTTGGATAATATATCTGTACGGCATACCTCTGGTATAAATAACCTCTCAGCCAACCTCAAACCATGATCTGAACTCACAATCCATCCCACTGTGTCCTCTCCACTAGTAACACGATCTCGTATCATCTGTGCATCCTGATCCATCTTTTGGACCTCTAACACACGTGCTATCAACGCAGATCAGGAAACTATAGAGAACAAAGTGGCACCCATCGCTGTCTCCCCAAGACATAGATTAAATTCCCCAATCTCTCCAAGCATGTCCCACTCATGAATAGCCACAAAAGCTAACGACTTATGAGATCTCCTACTGAAAGCGTTATCCACAACATTGGCCTTCCCTAGATGGTACTGCAAGTCAAAATCATATTCTTCCAACAACTTCATCCACTGTCGTTGGCATAAGTTCATGTCTTTCTGCGAAAACAAGTATTTTAAGCTCTTGTGATCGGATAATACCTCAAAGTGCTCACCATAAAGATAGTGACGCCATGTCTTCAAGGCAAAGACCATGGCTACCAACTCCAAATCGTGTGTTAGATAGTTCTTCTCGTGCGTCTTCAACTACCGAGAACCGTAGGTTACAACCTTACATCACTGCATCAGAACACAACCTAGGCCGTCATGTGATGCATCACAGTACACTGTATACCCCAAGTCCCGCTCTAGAATAATCAACACTGACGCGCTAGTCAACCTCGTCTACAGCTCCTGGAATGCCAACTAGCAAGACACACTCCAAACAAACACAATTCCCTTCCGCATCAGGCGCGTCATCAGCGCGGTAAGTCTCGTAAAATCCTTCACGAACCGCCGGTAGTAACCTGCTAGACCCAAAAAACTACCAATCAAAGACATTCTTTGGTCACTCCCAACCCATCACAGCATTAGTCTTCAACGAATCCACAGCAACTCCGTCTGTCGACACTACGTGTCCAAGAAACCTCACCTCAGACATCCAGAACTCGCACTTCTCGAACTTTGCATACAAGTGATGCTCTCTTAGAGTTTGTAGAATGATACGCAGGTGATCCCCGTGCACCTCCCTAGTGGGTGAGTAGATAAGAATATCATCCACAAATACCACCACAAAACTGTCTAGGTAAGGATGGAAAATCCTATTCATCAAACTCATAAACGTAGTAGGACCGTTTGTCAAACCGGACGGCATGACCAGAAACTTGTAGTGACCATAACGAGTTCAAAAGGCGATCTTCGCTGTCCTTGTCCCTAATCCTCAACTGATGGTATTTGATCTCAAGTTAATCATTGAGAAGCAGCTCGTGTTAGGAATATATACTGAAAAGCTATGCTTTTTAGGTTTTTTATTCTTGATCCCTGGCATATTAATGAAAACCATTTGAGATGTTTTTGCATTCGTGGTTTCATATTTATATTTGTGATGAATGAATGCATAGTCTGTATATTCTATCC
>JAUMHN010000002.1:177284-192443 GCA_032360265.1 Heliamphora ciliata
ATATTATCCTGATTATTTGCATAATTATTATTCCAAATCCTTCAAAGGTAAAGAGTCTTATGCATCCAAAGTTGCTTCTTCAACGTCGCCAAAATCTGTTTCATCAACCTCATCCGATCTCAATGTTAATATTTCGGCCATCCATTCAAAAATGTTGTCAAAAAATCCATCTTTAATCTCCTCCAAAGACGCCTTAAAGAAGGAACTTCTCAAAGAATTAAATTCCCAACTTGATTCAGATGATCTCCTAGGAGAATTGCTCTCTCCTATAGATCCAATTAGTCCTCAGTCTAATGAGGATGATTGCTTCGGAATTCATTTTGATTCTCAATCTTTATGACTATCCAAAGCTCAATATGATCCCATTATTCTCTCAATTTTTCAAAAGAATTCAAATTTTCATCCATCATATCCATCTTTATTAAATAATTCTCACTTCATCAAAAGCCACCAACACCATGTGCTTTGCCTACCAATTCAAAAAGGAAGTCAAAAGATGCTCCCGGTGCTCCACTCAATGCAATCCGACAGCAAACATTATCCAAACGTGATTCAACAGTGAAAATTCTCCGACAGCTACAGTACCAAACAGTAAAAGTCAACAGTAAAAGCTGTACAGTAACTGCATTCGTGGATCAACCGTTCATATGGAGACGCAAACAGTGACCGACAAGTTACTATTCCAGCTACAGTAATCTAAGAAATTTGTCAAAAGTAAACAGTGATTTCCATTATTCCTTCCACTGTATAATTTTCCATTTTCAATGTAATTTCATGTCTATGAGACTCTGTACCATTTCATTTTTATGCATATGCATATTCGGTGTTTTGACGCCTTTTTGGCACTTTTGCTTTAATATGCTTATATGCGTTTTGATGCATGTTTAAGTTGAAATAAGCATGCGAGGTTGCTTCCCGGGGTTGTAGGGAGTTTCTGTGCAAATTTTGAAAATTAAAAAAAACAGATATTTTGGGGGCCTATAAATATCTGGAGTTAGATATTTTCGAAAGATATTTTCAAAACTTAACTCTTAATTTGCTCCAAATTCTCTCTGCCTTCTCTCTCACTTCTCGGGGGCCTGAAGCTCCATTTTCAACGATCCAACAATGGATCCTTGCTATTGGCATTGGGGTCTACGCATCTATCCTAACAGATTTTTCTTTTGACGAAGCTCGAATTTGCACGTAGATCGAGGCACTAGATATTTGACCCAACGAGGTAGGATCTCAGATTCTACTGCTGTATAAGGGTGTAATATGTAATCTTATACATTTTTACCATTTAAAAATGCATGAAAAGGTGATTTATGTTTCAGATCTAGTTTTTTATTTAAAATTATTTTTTGACATTTTCGGTGGATGAAAGTACATTTTGAGGGTTTCTTTTCGAGGTTTTGGCATAAGGTTTGGGTTTGTTGATGTTTGAGGGTGTTTGGAGGCTTGATTTGAGATTTGGAAGAAAAAACATGCAAAAATAGTAACTCAAAAACACTTTCTGGGTGAGTTCAGTCGACTGAACTCATGAGTTCAGTCGACTGTATCATCATGATATGATTTCAGTCGACGAGTCCAGTCGACTGGATCATCAGGCTATGAGTTCAGTCAACTGGACCTGGGAGGTCTGTCGACTAAAATTGTTTCTATTTTGGTTCTCTCTTTCAAGTGAGATTTTCAGTGGACTAGGGGCTTGGGCCAGTCAACTGGGGTCCTGTGTGGGCTGTTGGTGTTGTTTTGGTGGTTCAGTGGTTGGGTTTTGGCTTCCCTCACTTCCCTCGGTTGGTTTTTAAAGCGATGGATCTTTGAGATCTTGCGTTGTGGGGGACCTCTCGCTTGTCCACTACGTCGGGTATAACAAGCCGCTTCATGGCTAGCCTCCATTGTCGGTGAGGCACCGGGTGATACATTGTGAGGTGAAAAAACCCCGACATCCCTGGCACCCCCGCTGGCACCTCCTCCTCAACTGCGGCATCTTAGTCGCCGCCATCACCTCCAATGCCCCCATCACCGCTGACCTCACCACCTCCTACACCGCCTCCATCAGCGCTGCCACCCTCCTCCCCGACGAATTTGAAGCCAAAACCGCCCGTGCGAACCGAAAACACATTCAAAAAGAGAGAAAGGAGAAACATCTCTGGTTCCAAAAGTCAAGAGAGGGTGAGAGCAAGAGTCGAGAGAGGGAGACGAGAGAGAGAGCTCGAGAGTAAGAGCAAGAGCCGAGAGAGAGAGAGAGAGAAAGTCAAAGAAGAGAAGAGAGTTGTTTGATTGTTCACACTAATGAAGAATTTTGAGCCTATCTCAGAACTTATGTTCTGCCATTGACCTCACTGCCGTGAGATCCAAATCTTCAAAATTAATGGCCATTAGTACTTGCCCTAGGCCTCAACATTTAATTTTCCTGGCCGCCTAGTTTCTTCAAGCGTTACAACCGGCCGTGACATCGATATACGGGCCGCTACTTATCTAGGGCAACATAGTACAAGCCACTACCTTTTAAAAGCAACGGCCGCTATCTTTGTATTCCCCTTTACCCTTTAAACATCTTCAAGTTATCCCATTTGGGCTGTGGATGTTTCAAAACCCCTTTTTAACCCCTCTTCCTTTTGAATGAATGCCCCCTTTCTTTCTTGAGCCTAAGCCGATCCCCGATATGATCTAAAACTGTCCCTAGCACCTCCGATCCTCCTCATAATCTTAAACTGATTCATCGGTCCCCGACATGACCTAAAACTGTCCCTAGCACCTCCAATCCTCTTCATGACCTTAAATTGACTCACCAGTTCTCGACATGACCTAAAACTGTTCCTAGCACCTCCGGTCCTCCTCATGACCTTAAGCTGACTCACCGGTCCCCGACATGACCTAAACCTATCCCTAGCACCTTCGGTCCTCCTCATGACCTTAAACTGACTCACTGGTCCTCAACGCGACCTAAAACTGTCGCTAGCCTTCCCGATCCTCCTCGTGACCTTAAACTGAGTCATCGGTCCTCGCATGACCTAAAAGTTTCCCCTTTCATTCTTCGGTCCTTGTCACAACCCTTAGTCAATTTGTACGTTCACATTTGCACCTGATCGCATCATATCATGCTTGCATCTTATAAACTACCCCGTGAACTATGACCGGTCTAATTCCTTACAAATAGGGGTACGTAGGAAGCTCAATGGACATTCGGGCTCAACCATGCTTTTCTGCATGTTTTATTTATGCCTGAGATTGGTGGCATGTTCAATCGGTTCGTCTCAAGAGTTTTGACATTCACTTGCACCACGAGTTGCTGTATGCTCTGTTAAAGAGGGATAATTGTAGACACCCCAATCTGATCAAGCCGAATATTAGGCAACCGTCTCGAATGCGCATAAATGACGAAAGAATGAGAAACAAGCTCGAAGATCCTCCTAAATAAGAGAAAACACAAAAAATCATCAAATAGCCCAAGCCGTGACCTTTATTTCTCACAGCCGCCACAATTTGATTCTCACCACCACATTTTGATCTTGGCCGCTACTTTTCATGTAACGGACGGGACATTTTGATTCTAACTGCAACATTTGGCTACCATAAAGGTAACGGCCTGTCCTATAAAAAACATAAAGGTTACGGCATGAACTGTTAAAAAGCAAAAAGGTAACGGCCATTACTATTACCACTTTTTGGGACAGGTGGCAGCATTCCAAAAGGGGTCTGCCTTGCCCGTTTTGCCTATAAATAGGCACCGTTTCCAAGCCAAAGAAGGAGGGAACAATTCTAGAACACCCTTACTCTGCCAAAATTCATTCTCACCCAATATTCTATACTTTCGAAGCCATTTTTTGTGTTCTTACTTGCCTTGGAGGAGTACCCAGAGCTCGTATTGGATCAGAGGCATCCCATCTTCATCCTGAGGGGCCATTCAAGATGGATATACACACGAGATAACCATAGGAACCACAACTTTTCTCTAAACCTTCATTTCCTTCCTCCGAGGGTGTTGTGGGTGAGGTTTCCTTTGTTTTATTGATTATTTAGCATCCTTTTCAATACAAGTATTGTTTATTCTAGTTTTTTTTCCTTACTATCAGTATTCTCATAACTTTCTATTTCTATATTCGTTACTATTTTCGTTCTATTTCGGAATCCACAAGCACACTGAGCACATTTGAAATTCTCTGAGGTTCACAGAATCTCACGGTCGTGACCTTTAAATGACACGGCCGTGTGGTTTCTTAAACCAATAATAACGGCCATGAGGAGTTTATCCTAGCCGCCATGTTTTTGATAGAAAATAGTACCGGCCGTGAGGTTTCTATACCGAGCTACCATTTTCAAACCTATAAAAGGTACGGTCATGTGGTTTATTTGCCTAGGCCGCGACATTCCTTTTAGGCTGAAGATGTAAAAAAATGCTTTCAAAACCTTCTATTATTTATCCATGGCTCCATTTTCCTTTGTATATTTCTGTTTTGTCTCTTCCCTTCTGCAACTTAGCTTGTTATTTTAATGGCTGATAAAAAGTGTCACACAAAGGTACAATGTGAGCAGTCTTGCAATATCTAAACAATTATTTTTCTTTTTCCCTTTGAGTGTTTCAGTGAACTGGTTCTTTAAATCACTTGCTGTCATCCTCGGTTGGTTAGGAAATCTTCTTTTGATGAAGTTACTCTAAGGTTTTGTCATATGTCTTGACAGATTCATTATTGTTTGCCCAGATTTGATTCCAAAGATTAAACAGATATTTTTATCTATAAAGCTCACTGTCTTTTGTTCCAATTTAAACTGACATTTTTCCCAGATATATATCTTCTTATTACTAAAATAACATTGTCATCAAATTTCTTAACATTTTGCTCCTGAACATTGTTGGTAACAATACCTTCAATCAAAATCAAAAAATGTGTTTTCTTCAGTTCTGTTACTTGTTGGTCAGTGAAATTGACATTCTTTAGTAGTCTCATAGCAGCAAGAATGTTAGAGCGGTATTGTGGAATGTAGTTCTCTTTCAGTCGAGAATTAGATTCTTCTTTTTTTGGTGATACCTTTTCAATCTTTGCTTTTTTATAACTCTCTTTCTCTGGGGTATGTTCAAGGACACTCTTTCTTTGTACTTTTTCTATTGCTGCAGTATATAAATTTATATATTTCAATTGAAGAAAGCAAATACTATATATTTGTTTAAATGAAACATGAAGCATATATATTTATTTGCTTTAAATAAATATGTTTTGAATAAGACAGATAAATATATCTGTTCAATAAGAACACATTAAATGTGAGTTTAACAGAATAGATAAATTTATCTGTACACTTTCAACGTGCTATCAAGCATGCAGATAAATTTATCCGTGAACTTTTTACATATTGTCAATGATACAGATAAATTTATCTGTACACTTTAAATGTCCATTCAAATGCATAGATAAATTTATTTTTGCATTCAATTTACTTCACATGTTCCCTAAGCAAGACAGATAAATTTATCTGTGGACCTTTTACATGCTGCTAACGATACAGATAAATTTATTTGTGCACTTTAAATGTGCTTTTAAATGCACAGATAAATTTAACTGTTCATTTATATAACTTTTCATGCTGTTCAAACAAGATAGATAAATTTATATGTGCTATTTCAACGGTCTTCCAATTTTACGGGTAAATTTATCTGTAAACCTTTCAATTGCTGTTAACGATACAGATAAATTTATCTGTGTACTTTAAATGTGCTTTTAAATGTACAAATAAATTTATCTGTTTAACAACATTACTTCACACGTTCCTTAAACACGACAGATGAACTTATCTGTTCAATCACAATACTAAATACGTGTTTATCTTTCTGTTTCGAACAATAAATTGTTTTAGTAGGTTAGGTGTGAGGAATACGTGGTTATCATTATATTTTTAATTGAATACGTATTTATTATTTGAATCGATGAAAGGTTACGATGAAATGGAGAAGAAATCACAGATAAATTCATTTTCATTGTAAAGGTGTAAAAAGTTGAAATATCGATACCGAGGAATGAGTAGAATCGATTCACTATCATCGCGTTTTTAGTAAAATATGTGTTCACCAGTTCAATGAATAAAAATTTATGATGAAATGAAGAACAAATCGCAGATAAATTCGTTCTTATTGAAAAAATGAACAAATCACAGATAAAATCGTTCTCATTAAGGAAGTGAATAAAGATGAAATACGTAAACTGGAGAATCAGTAGAAAACCTAACCTTAACAATGCGACTTGATTGAGTTGATTTTTGATTTGAGTAGAAATCCTAGCTTGCGACGAATGAGATTTTGGTTTTTCAATTTGCAAATGAGTTGAGTTGAGTGCAATTTTTGCTTCAAATGTGAAATGAGGGGTAGTGAATAGAACCAAAGGAGATTTATGAAAAGTTGTGAAAATCGTGTTTTGGAAGTTTGGAGCTAATCCTTGGGGTTGAGTCTTAGATTTTAAAAATATTTTGATAAAAACGGTGGAACATTTTAGAGATGTTGTTTGGTCTCCATGATTAATGGATGACGTGGCAGTTGGCCGCTGGATCTTTTTGTACATGATTAATGTATTGTTTGAAATGTTTTCGTAGTTGAGCTATGCCTTGATTTTTAATGATTCGATAGATGTGCCATGATAGTGCGTGTGTATTGGGCCGTTATTGCTCCTCGGTGAAAGTCCAAAAACTCACGCAATAGGTGGTTCGCTGTCACGAACCAAACTCCGGGTCACGCGAAAAACCTATGAACAACCACCAAAACTGCCCCAACACAAAGGATGAAAACCCAAAAGTCCAAATAAGGCTAAAACCTTTGTAAAAACGTACTACTGAGGGTTTATTTGATTTAAGAAAAAATAGCAAAGAGACTACGGTCACGGCGTCAAAAGCCAAGGCTTTAAAACAAAAATATACTTTTTTGGACAAAGGAAATCTTTTCTTTTTAAAAGAAGCTTAGGCCGTTCCAAAATCTTCTTCGAAGCACAAGAGTTTAAATAAAGCATAAATCATTTGCAAACCCTGTTTGTAAACCGTTGCACCAACCAACGAAAAACGTAGTAAGAAACTACGAAAAAGAACAACCAACTCAAGGTTCTCTCAAAAGCATAAAGCATACATACATCGGCCATAAGAAAACATATGATTTACAATATGTTATATCCAAACATGAAACATATACAGAAAGGTATAATCTACCTAACAAAGACCAAACAACAAAGTCTTGTCAACAGCCACCTCCGGGCACCTCAAAGTCAACCCACAGGACCATGTTCACCTGAAAATTTTTTTACAAAAAAATCTCACATCGTGACTCGAATTCCAATAAAAGTAGACTATAAAACTGTAAAGCAGGTTATGAAATCATAAGCATAAAGACTCAACCACGAAACCAAAAAGGTTTTCCATCTTGAAAACCACAAATTTTTCGTCAGACTAAAATGAGTCTCAAAACAGTTTTACCTCATAAAACCTCACGTTTCCATCCTTAAAATCATGTATTGTAAAACAATGCAAATAACCTACCGTAGTTAAGGGAAAACAGTAAAAACATAGTATTATCCACTCGGGTCACACAGTTGAGGAAAATAAGATAAAATGAAACCTATGTACCGACTCTGTCAACTCAAGAAAAAGGCAATAACTATAGATTCCTGCCCATTACCCTAGTCCTGAACCACTTAAGACCTGCTAGGTAATGATAAGTTCTATACGAAATTACAACAACGCAGCCACACACGGGGGTAACCGGCTCTTTACAAATTACCACGACCGAGGGAAGAAGCACCCAAATCATGCTCTTTACGGATTGCCACGACCGAGGGAAGAAGCACGCAAACCGAACACTGCTACGGTACATTTACAAATCATTTAAAAATCGAGCCCCAGATCCATCAAAATCTAAAGAGAATGCAGAACTTTTATGAGAGAGAAACCAGATCTAGAAAAAATAAATATTCCAAAATATCTCCCACACCTGATATTTATAGAAAAGGCCTAAAATCCAAGGTTCAGTCGACTGGACCCCCAATCCAGTCGACTAGATGAAGCTACTGGAAATACCAAAAATATCTAGTATAGTTGTCATTGTGTTTTCATGAGTTTAAAAACATTAATTTTGTTGAACCAAAATGTATCTTGTATTCCACAACGCTCATATTATTATTTTTTGGTCTAAATGTGTTTAAGTTGAAGAGAAGTTATGAACCTACTATGAATTTATTTTGTACAGAATTTTACAATTATATGGGCTCGGGACTTATGGACTTAGGGTTCCTCTGATGTCTTATAAATGACAATTGTGGAAGTTTTAGGGTGAACACTAAAAAAAATTAGAAAGAATAGCCGGTAGAAGAAAAGAAGTTAATTGTACTCTTTTACATAACGATGTAGTAAAATATTTTTGTCTCTCGCGCATTGATGTAAGTCGGTGTGGACCGAACTACGTAAATTCTTTGTGTCGTTTATTTTTATTTGAATATTGTGCATTAATATTTGCTTCCGATTGCATTCAGAAATTGATAATTAAATTCATACAAATTTGTTTTCAAATTTTTGCTTTGCAAAAATTTATAGATCGCTGTGCTGTCAAGATTGTGCCAATTTTAATGACTCAATTGACCTTTTTGTCAATAGAGGTTTGGAACCAATAATCTAAAACTCATAAATAACAAAGATCAAATGGAATCACAAATGGTGAGATTCCCACAAATGACCAATGATTTGTGAGTGGATTGGTTAGGACTGAGTTCACCCCAAGAACATGAAGGTTATAGTATTCCAAACAATGTTTACACCACTTCTATGATTCACCCTTTGCACTTCTTCACAGACTTCAATTATCTATACAATCTGAATATCCTAACCACACTCTACAAAATTTACTTACAGGACATTAAGGATACAGAGTCTATACCCCTCATAGATTCTTACAGTAGAGGAATGATTCTTGTCTCTTCCTTTCATAAGAAGGGGGAAGTCCCTATTTACCATGTTCTCTAGTTCCTTTTCAGTTTGTTTCAATTTGAATAAACAGCTCATATATCTACAGATGTTCTTTTGTACACCCATGGGAAGCTATTAAGAGAAGGATCTGACCAATTTGAAATTTTGGAAAGTTCGAGCTTTAAAAAAGTTCTTGAAGAGGAAGCTCAAAGCTGTCCCTTTAGGTGGCTTTGGAGACGGACTTGAATAATTCCTCTTAACATGCAATATTGATTGGCCAATTTCTTGACGAATCGAGTCGATAGTTTTGGGCTCGACTGCATTCCCTGTTACATCTGTGGCATAGAGAGTGTCTTCAGCTTTCCCACCTTTCGTTGAAATTTCTGCTCTTTTGATAAACAGACTGTTCTCCCTGAATATCCTGGTAACGTCTGAGAGGAGTCCAACCCGATCTTCGGCGCATAGTTCCAGCTCCAGTCCCTGAATGATGAAGAACATTCGTTTAATAATCTCATAACTAGGCCTAGTGGCTTAAAAATCTCATGTCTAAAGAGAAGTTACTACACCTCATATGCTCATCTCTCAATTGCCGCTTCAAGACATTGCATAGCACGTTCTCGCTCAGCCTCAAAGCGTATAGGGAATCCATCAACGTGTCGGATATAGTATTCCTTGATCCAAACAACAAGTGTTGTCAAAGAGGTGATAATAAACAAATCAAGATAAAAATTGTGTCCACTTCAAATGGAGGTTTCATAGTAACAGATGGCAAACAAAAGGTAAGAATAATTATCCATTTGCTTAATAATATATAAACTTGCCAGCCACTCCAATCAATTAACAAGTCACATAATCAACCTTCCTATTATATATTTTTCTTTCTTTTTTGGTAAGAACATAATCTACTTTTCCAGGCCAAGCTCCACTTTCAAATGTCAATTATAATGCTTTATTTCATAAATTGTCCACACCTAATAGGCTTCCATCCTCCCGGTGTGAACCACACCAGGAAAGACTACATATTGCATGTCAGTCAGAGTGCACACAATATCAAATAAAAGCTTTGGCCGATCCTTGGACCTCATAGTAATGACTGTGTAATCTTTCTCAATACAATCCATCACGGTAACCTGTGGTATTAACCTCTCATCCTCAACTCTCCCGTGACCTGCTCTTTCATTCCGTTCATAGTCCCGATCAGCAAACATAATCTGATGTAATCTTCTGTCCCTATGTGTAACACCCGAGGGTGAAAGCATCGTTTTTGCTGTCTTCAAGTCATTATTTCCTTCAAGAACATTGCAGAGCAGTTCCTTCATTGTTGAAAGCCGATTCGGGTCTTTTATTGGGTAGCCAGTGGAATCATCAGTGACATGAACTACGGCTGCAGCTCAAGAGCTATGTCCATATCTCCGCATTTGCCACATTATAATGAAGCCCCGCAAGAACTGCACAAACTTCGGACAACAAACTAGGCCTATCAGTACCAGCTAGTTCAATTGAAGTGTGCTCATCAGCAGGCATCACCCCAACTGACCCTCCTCTCAATCAGGAGATGAAGAAGGCATCATTTTCAAGTGTCTGCAAAATGGAAGGTAACACGGGAAATGATGACGTTTGCCACACCACTAGCTCAAGAGAATAAATCGTGAGCAACTAGGGTGATTTAATTTGAATATTATTTTTCATCATACAATATTATGAAAGCGAATCTAGAACCAATACATGAAATGGTTATGAAAGTATAGCAGCATAATAAAAAATAAAATAAAAAAGTCACCAAGAGGGCAATCTCCCACTTGTTGCTCTGTTTTTTCATTTCATTACTTATTAAAGGAGATTATGGCAGGTTGGTCATATTCTACTACATACAAGGACCCAATTTATGATGTAATAAATTATTTATGCTACCTAAATTGGTGTCCTTAATTGAAAAGAATTACGAAATAGTAGTACCTTCTGGATGTAATTGATGACCTTCTCATCTCTAACTTTATTTCCATCGCCGTCAACCACGTTAAACACTGAAGCATCAAATTTTGTAGAGAGAATAAAATAAAATAAGAAACTATCTATGAGAAAATCTGTCAATTCATTTTCAAAGCGGTGGGGTGACAGAAGAAGAAGCCTTACCATCCATGAACCAACCCCCATTTTTTACTCACACGAGCCTTGAAAATAGTTTTTGTGCCACGACTCACACAGATCGTAACATCATTTTAAAAATTGGTCTATCCGTCCCGATATGCATTTCATGCAATCCATGTAACTTCTCGAACTTTCACCAAAGGACCGCAGCCCCCGTCTAGTGCATCTTCTTGAACTTTCACCGAAAAAATGTAGCCCCAAACGCATCTTCTTGGTCTTTAACCAAAGGACCGTAGCCCCAAACGAATCTTCTCGAATTTTCACTGAAGGACCACAGCCCCAAACGCATCTTCTCGGATTTTAACCGAAGGACCGCAGCCTCAAACACATGCACCGTCAACCGAGCTAACATTCACAGAACCACATGTTCAAATATTAAACCTATTGGACCTTGTGCGTTAAAATATTAATTTATGGGCCTAATGTTGGTTGATAATGTATATATGGATTTCTGGTTGAAAAGCCCTAGAAAAATTGCACAATACAAACCGTGAGAAAAATGTACATATTGTACTAGTAATAATCACCACTGTGAAGATTGGGGAGTTCGAGGGAGGTGGGGTTTAGGGGAGGATGTGTAACAATCCAACTCGGCAAATCACGCTTATGAACATAACACTCAAAAAACTCGAGAAACAACCTACCTTTGAATACCTGCGACATGTCTATGACAATTGAGATAAACAGAGTCATAAATCTCTAGAAACATAATTTCTAGAAGTTCCAATAGATTTTCCTTAAGGCTAGTACAATTGTAACACTCTACATGACCTGGAATGAACGTGTGCGACCCAAAACAAGATCAAACGACATGAAACTAGCCAAAATATAACAAAATAATAAATCTTGTTTGTTTGAAGCTGGAATTCTTGATAAAAACTGATAGTTAGTTTTACACCTAAAGTAACATCACCATTTTCATCCGATTCAGCGAATCGATAGCCATGTAGCCAACCCAAGCCCAAAATACAATGTTCAGGATTTTTTTTTGAGATTTTAATTACACGATAATTCATAACATAATATTCTAAGCTTATGATTCTTTTTCAAATTATCCCAAAAAAGGAATGATAACAAGCTTATGATTCTTTTGGCAGAGTGGATGACGAAACTTGATTGATAAAGATTTTCATTGCTTTGAAACTTTATCTGTAGAGATCTCTCGATTGCTTGATACCTCTAAATGTTAGATATAAACTTGTTATCCATTTGGTAAAAGACACGCCTATTTATAAGAGTATGAGATAAAGAGTCATAAAGAGACGAGTTATAAAGAGGCTTGAATTCTTGATAATTATGTTAATTTTATTTATTTAAAAGAAATAATTATTTAAGATTTTATTTTATCTCTTTTATTTATTTTTTAAAAGAAATAACTATTCAGTGACATAATTATATCTCCTTTATTTATTTTTAGAAAAGATAATTATTTAGAAAAATAATTATTCCTTTGATTAAAGAGATAATTATTTAGGCGAATAATTATTTTTCTTTTAAAGATATAATTATCTAGTAACATAATTATTTTGTTTTATTTATTAAAGAAATAATTATTTACTTTTAATTTAATTTAGAAAAAATATTTATTTTTTTATCGTATAGATCCCATGTGCCAAGTGGCTTAATTTAATTAGTCAAAGACTTATTATGTGGAGAATTACATTATTTTACACGTGGTGCCATGTAATTTGACTAATTGTGCAATTTAATTGGGAACCCTTTTATCACATGGCAATATTTGATTTGTCAATAATTGTATTATATTTTTGAATCGTGAAACACGTGTTAATTTGTGATGTGTTAAAATTTCTACGTCTATAAGTTGATTTTATGAGATTTTAATTTGACAATTTAACGGGTTAAATAATTAAAAAATCAAACGTGTGAGATTTAGTAATTTCTAGCAAGTATATTTTAGCATAACACATACCAGACTTCCACAAAACATAAAAAAATTCAACAAATTCCAATTTTTAACACGCGTAATAAATTTTAAGCAAGAATAACTGATAGTATAATCATCCAAGTATTCAACTAAACACTGAAGTTGTTTAAGATTCATATTACTAAATTTCAACCAATTAGATAAAGTGATTTACAATAAATTCCATCAGTGGTTCAGCAAAATATTG
Organism: Heliamphora ciliata; assembly: GCA_032360265.1. Classification (NCBI taxonomy): domain Eukaryota; kingdom Viridiplantae; phylum Streptophyta; class Magnoliopsida; order Ericales; family Sarraceniaceae; genus Heliamphora; species Heliamphora ciliata. The sequence goes on from JAUMHN010000002.1 coordinate 190,478, forward strand.
TAAATTGATTAGTTTAAGGGCGATGTGTCTTAAAGTTTATATATATAATGGGTTATAATTTTTTGTATGTAGTTTATTGAAACTTGTATACACTCTAGTCAAATTGAGTTGGGTTATAACGGGTTGAAAAACTATAAATCGCAACCAATTTATCCATCCTCTTTTCTTTACTTAACTCATCTAACCCAACAGACCAATTCATACAAACTACCTCAGGTGGGTTGGATTAGCACAAATTAACAGATTATCTTTACACCTCTAATTTTAATCATGTTACGACGTGTTTGTTAATTGTTAATCCCGTAAAAGGATTGATTATGGCCAATTGTCCATTAACAAATCTATTGGGCAAAAGTTTGAATTTAATTATTTAACATAATCTCACTCATGTCAAGTGAGTTTTTATTATGTAAGTCAAATTCATTCGAAATAAAATGTATGTATGTATGTATGTATCTATCTATCTATCTATTTATATATATATATATATACATCGAATTTTGATTCAACCACCTCAAAACTCACCCGGACAACTCATAAAATTGTTCCCATGCATTACCAAGCGTACTGTGAGACCTTGACCCGTTTTCTTTTTTCGGCGTTTTTGGACGCGAGTTGCATGTTATCTTTCGAGCATGTTTTTACTGATTTTGATGCACAATCGGGCTTAGATATGCATACGGGGTAGGTTCCCAGGGTCGTGGGCCGTTGTGGCGCGATTCTTGAAAATTTTCAAAAAAAGATATTTTGGAGGCCTATAAATATTTGGAGTTAGATATTTTCATAAAGATATTTTCCAAAATTTCTCCAGTAAGTTTTTCGTTTTCTCTCTGCCTTCTCTCTAAGTTCTCGGGGGCCCGGGGCTCGATTTTCAGCAATCCAACAGCGGATCCTTGCTTTTGGCATCGAGGGCTATGCAACCATCCAGTTAGATTTTAATTCTGGCGAAACTCGATATTGCACGTGGTTCGAGGCATTGAGTTTTCAACTCACCGAGGTACGATTCTAGACCCTACTGCTTTATAAGGGTGCTATGGGTAAACATGTATGTTTTTAACAGGTAGATTTCCATAGATTTGCGTTTATTTTAAAGTTAGATTTTCAAGTTTAAAACTCATTTCCGACGATTTTTGTGGATGGAATCGGGTGTCGGGAGTTTCTTTTGTGGTCTCGGTGTTAGACCTAGATGTGTGAGTGTTCACGGTTGTTGAATCGGTGTTCAGAAGTGTCGATTTGAGGCTTGGAGGGTTGAACCAATAGATCGGAATCATTTTTCGCTGAGGTTCGATCGACTGAACCTATGGGTTTGGTAGACTGAAGTCTGGTTTTGGGGTTCGATCGACTGAACCTATGGGTTCAGTCGACTGAACCGTGTGGGTTTGCGTTTTGTGGTTTCCAGTAGGGTGTTCGATCGACAGGGGGCTTGGGTTCGGTCGACTGAACCTGTGGGCTATTGGTTTGTGGTTTTGGGTTGGTTCCTGGGTTTTCGATTGGTGCTCTATGGTATTCAATTGATTAATTTATGGGAATTACTTCATTTAAATACCTGTGGATTCCTTTTGGGTTCAGTTGGTCGTGTGGTGGTTTCGAGGATTCGTGTTGTGATCCCGGGTGTTTGTTTAAACGCCATCCTTGGATTGACGCGCGTGTTTAGGTTTTGGGTGTTGTAGCACGGTCACGTGCGTGATGATTATGCATGGGAGGTGTGGGGTTTTGGTGAGAACCACGGTTGTGGGTTTGGTGTTAGCCTTTGGTTAGATCGAGTTACGTAGGCTTGTTGATCGTGTTGGCGCGTGTGAACGTCGTGGGTCCAGGTTAATGGATGTCGGATTATGTGACGAGTGGCGTCGTGGTGTGAGGTTACATGTGGTTATGTGCATTTATAACTGTTTATTTATGCATGGAGTATGTAAGTGGATTACATGGTTTGTTAGCGTTATGTGTAACGTGTTTTATGCTTAAAAAC
>JAUMHN010000002.1:279659-291156 GCA_032360265.1 Heliamphora ciliata
GGCATAAAGGCCGAAGGGAAACCCCCACCCCTCCAATTCTCGTAGGATGCTCCCCCTTTCCCCCTTTCTGGATTTTTCATGGTCCATGGGAGAAATTTCTAGAGGGATCTTGATGTGGGAAGTAACATAAATAAAATGGGATCCTAAGCACCCGATTGGTGTTTTCTTCCCCTTCCCCTTTTCCCATGTCTTATTCTCCTCTCCATCTACACCAAATCAAGAGCATCAACTTCCCTCTCTAAATGGGTGGATTACAAAGCTTAGAGGTTGCGAATTTTGCTGGAAGCCTCATGAAGAGCAAAAGATTAGACAAGTGAAACAGGAAGAGACCAAGTTCCCCCCCCCCCCCCGTCGGTTACTTCTTCTTCTCCCATATTCTTTTTTTTTTCGCTTTTCGTTACTTCTGTGTAGGTTGAACTAATCTTTGTTTTCCTCTAAAATTGGTGATCAATACAATCAAATTGAAGGAACCCAAGGGAGATTTAAGTCTCATAAAAGAAGAGCAACCATTGAAGCTTAAGGAGGCAAATTCCTAAGATGGCAAAAAATTAGGGCTTTTGATTTGGCGAAAATCCAACAGATTGAGGCTCCATGAGGTAGGATCTTGACTAATATCGATGATATGCTTTGATTTGTGTTGATTTTCTAGAAATCATTGAAACCCTAGGTTGATGATTGTGAAATGGAGGTTTTGTCAAAGTCCTTAATTGAGTATCTTGAATGCATAGAGGTTAATTTTTGTGGTGAAAGTGAGTTATTAAGGAGTTTGATGATATGAGAATGTGTTAATCAATTCATTAAATCTTAAATCTTTTAAAGAACTTGAAGTTCTAAACCTGACAAAATTTTATGGATTCATTCTTGGGTAGTTTCACGATAACGAGATAAGACAATTAAATTGACAGTTGAATTGGAAACCTAGGGAGAAGAGTGATTTCTCTTGGATTTAATTTAGTGTAATTGACTTAACTTTCGACACTTGAATGAGATATTGGGTTATGGTGGTTAGTGATAAAGATTTGAACCGTGTAGTATATTGATTGGTAAATTGAACCTTAAATGTAGTAAATTCTAGAAATTGAGATTGTGAAGTTGGATCTAGAGTTAATGGTTAGGTTTGGGTGATGTACTAAAATTCTAACTTGATCTTGGAGTAATTGATTTCGTTTCATACTAATTTGAAGAGAACGACAAAATAGGAGCACATTGTGAATCATATGGATTTGTGACTTTAAATTGTATAAATCTTGGGCTAAATTAACATGATAACTCAACTATTTGGGAGCTTAGACATTAAACTTCAAACTTGTACGATAGCAAAAATTCAAATTCATGGGAATTTGGTTACTCAAAAGAAAGGGTTAGAATCTCACCAACTGATTGGCTATGAATTTAAAGTTAAACTTATGACTTGAAATCTAAATTGGTGAGTTTTGTAACTAAAACATAATTCAACGGTTGTGAACTTGAATGGGAAACAATGCGCAGAATGGCTAAGTAAAATTATGTTTATTGATGTTATGATGACTTGACGATTAAATAAGAGTAAGTTAAATGTATGATTTTAATGGAAGACTTATAAAAATAATAAGTTTCTAACATATTCATGGGTTATCTAATTGATCTTCATGGTGAATCGATTTGGATTTATTAAAGCTTAATGAATGTTAGAGAAGAAATTGACGATCATTTGCTCATGTTTGGTAGTGTGAATTGAGTTAATTGTTGAACTAATTAACAATAAAGGTAGATGACTTGAAGAATAGTTGATGTGAAAACTTAAATATAATAATGAATAAACTTCTAAAGAGAAATGAAGTTACTAAATTTATAGAACCACAATAGGGTTGTGTTTGAAATCTATGTTGTGGAACTAGAAGAATTGAAACTGATATTAGAATTGATTAAGACAATTTGCGAATTCTAATTGGAATCAACCAACGGTATGGATATGATTAATGATGCTTGTTGATGGTATAATGAAATAAGGTGAAAACTTTTATTGGAGAGAGGAACTTGTGATTGGCTGGACTCCCGGTTGTTAATGGATAATGATGTGGTTAATCGAATAATGAACCGAGGATGATTGATGTAATTAAGTTGGGCTTGAATAGCTCCGCAGTAAAATACTGAAAACTTACGCAAGCTGGCTGCCATTCCCACTGGGTTAGTCCCCAAAAATTGAGCATATGGTGATTGCGGTGAGTTATAGAGGGATCTATTACCCAAAAGTTTCACGTAGGTTGTTGGGAGAATAGGACGAAGTTTCTATAAACTGCACCTGACGTCGGTTCGGTATTGGATTAATGGAATGAAATGGAAATGCGGATAAGGAATTGATGAATTGAAAAAAATGTTATTGGTTTTATAATGGAAATGAGTGAGTTAATATTCGATAACTGATTAAAGAGAAAATAAAAATGAAAGCGAGAACTAAAGAAAGATAAAGAGAAAATGTAACTAATGAAAAAGAAAAGAAAAGAAAAGGGAAGAAATGGAAGTTTAGTGAATCAAATAAGAAAGTGTCACGAGTTTAATGATAATGAAAGATGGGAATGAATAAAAGACGAATTAAGAGGAAGAGTTAGAAAATTTGAAGTTAAGAAATCAAAATGAATCAATACTACCTTTAAAGTTTACAACGAATGTGTATGTATGTGTTGTGAAATGAGTAAAGAAGATAATAGAAGGTTGTTGCATAATATCCTGCTCATTTACACTTCACAAATCATGTATTGCACTTACTTTAGTCTCTATCTTATGAGTTTCGGCTCAGATTGTGTATATCCAATGTTTTTTTTTTCAGGTTCTAATAAAAAGAGAAGGCGTAGAAGCATTCTAGAGTGTTGAAGGATAAAGAATAGGAACCTTACTTTTGTATGATGGAGATATGTAATCATTTTTTGTAAAGCGTAAATAATTTGAAGATGAGCTCATGTATATATATATTTTGGTTAGATGCTTTTTATCCGAAGTTCTATATTGTGAAACTTTAAGAATTCCAAGAGTTTTCCTTTAAATGAATGTAATCGTTATGAGCTGTATGAAGGATAGTTTACAATAATTTGAAGAATGTTATTCATTAAATAGTATTAAATTATGATTATGAGTTGAGATCAAGGCTGAACTTGAGTATATTATGCTGCTTGAGTTTGATAGATTGTTATAAATGGGATAGTCCGAAAAATAGAGTAGACTCTGCCGAATTTTTTTTTTTACTTACACTTAGAATATTTAGAAAATTTGATTCCAATATATGTCATTGAGATGAAAGTTAGCAAGTATTTTGGCATTGAATGGTAGTTAAAGGTCGGTTTAATCCTATGAAAATTTAAGGGGTTAGCTAATAAAGGGGATTAGGTGTTGGATCTGAAAGTGGAAAACTGCATGATTACTCTCTGGCATGTGGGCACTCGAGTGGACATGGAAATCCTGTCCAACGGCGAGTGAAACGATTATGGGTAAATGATTTTTGGCAGCTTGGTCTGCTTGAGCTATTAGGTGTTGGATCCCAAAGTTGAAAACTGCAGGATTACTATCTGGCATGTGGGCACTCGAGCGGACATGGAAATCCGGTCCAACGGTGAGTGAAACGACGATGGGTAAATGGTTTCTGGCTGTTGACCGCTCGAGCGGTGGCCAATCTGCCCAAGCGGACTAAGCTGCCATTTTGGGCTCGATTTTGGTTTATTAAAACAAATCCCTATTTTTGGTTGGTGAGGCTCCCAACCCTCTGTAAGTTTACTTTATGTCCCAAAAATCTTATTTTTAAGAAATCAACTACCCTTTTTGCTGCTAGTTCTTCAATTTAATTGAAGTAATTTTTGAGCCTAAAACATTATTTTCTAGAAGTTTTCTCATGTTTGGGCAATAATGTAAGATAGTGTGGTTGGATCACGTGACTCGGGTTTGAGTCGTGACAATAAGTTCATATGGGCAGTGACAATAAGTCCCTAGGCAATGACAATAAGTCCCTACGGGCAATGATAATAAGTCCCAAAGTGGCACTGAACCCCACGCCGTTGTGATTGAATAAAACAGTTCCGGTATGCAACCGGGCGATGAGGTTATTATTCACAACGATGAGTATTGTGATGGATTTAGTGATTCAATTTGTCTAATGAAGTTGTCAGGATTGTATACTAAAAATCATTGATTTTGTTAGTTTTAGTATTTAATTTTATTTTTTGACAAATTTTTTTTTCATTTTATGAGAATCTTAATGAGTAATATATGCAATATCATTTCTTTAAATGTTATGTATGGATATCTTTTATTCTATACAATATTTTAATCTGGTGTGTAGAGTACGGCTTGCACATAGAACACCAGATTAGAAGTTCTTGTAGAATATATGTTTTTGTTCACAGTTCAGACGGAATTGAACAATCCATCGGTACAACTGTAGTACAGAGTATTAGTAGGCCTGCCTTAATTACGAGAAACAGATAATAACGCCGTCTATTATTCCGACTCACTGTGCTAGTACACTTTGTGTGTATTGAACAGAACCACATTGGGGTAATTAATTTTATACTGACTATATAAATTAATTCACACCCCAAGGTTATTATGAGTGCTTATGCTCTTAATCCCGAAATAATTATTATTTTTGTATATTTAATATTCGTTGTTTTGATTCATTAGAAGATGCAATCTTTTACAGGCCAATAATCCTGGTGAGTTGGATGGCGGTATTAATTATATGGTGAATATTAATTATTGACGGAATTCACGTTCCAATTGTTCGAAATTGACTATAACTGTAGAAACCGTTGAGAGGTTTGCATATTTTTCCGAAATTGCTTGAAAGGTATATAGGTCACACTAGAAATTTATGTTATAATTACTTCACAGGTCCCTCCTGTAGCCTATAAATATGTGGATAGGCTGAACCAAATTCAGTGGTTGTCTTTCAAGACTAAGATTGATCTAGTTATGTCGGTATAAGTTTTCGAAGGATTGTAGATCACACTAAGTTTTGGAATCACATCGTGAATACAGTAAAAGGTCTGTTCAGAGCTTCTACTTGGAGAATCAAAATTCATAGTTGAAGAATTGACCGAAAGGTATTCATTTAAACTAATTATGGTGGCACGAATTTTTATTTTGATCGTTCGACATTAAGAAATTTTTATTTGGAGCCTGTTTCAGCGGTTGCCCGTCTAGTTTTTTATTTTTTGAAAAATCGTATACAAATCAATAATCTTGGAAGTTTGCCTTCATAGAAGTCTACTCTTAAATTCCCAATGTGGAATTCCGTTGGTTGGTTGGTTGGTTTGTAGAGTATGGTATAGTTGGGCATATGCATAGCATTTTTGACATCACATCTCATGCATACTTGACATATTTTATGCTTTACCTGGTTATCATGATTGTGTAAATTGGTTTAATTCACTTTTAAATTCATCTATCTATTGATATATAAATGCAAGTAGTGTTTTTATGGAATGTGTTTGGTGAATTTGTGCCTTGAGTTAGACTAGTAGGGCTTGGAGTTTTTCTTCTAGGCTTCGACTCACGGCGTTATGCCGCAGGTGAAGAAAAAGGTTTACCTTACGAGGAGGAACCTACGGAGCAGGGTGAGTATTAAGAGCATGATGACCCAAGTGAAGCTTAGTAGACGAGAGCAGTCTTTTTGTTAATTTTTGTTTATCGTCTCAAGATGTTTCTTGTATCTTTTGTAATCACACTTTGAATGATTGTAATATCTATCTTTTGTGAGCGTATCCGGACAAATATTTGATGTAATAGTAAATGAATATCTATGAATAAAACGTTAATATAACCCTTATTATACTCTTATGTATGTCTTAATGTGCCTGGGAGCCGGGGCTTCACAGTTTGTTGCTTGAGTGACTTATCTTGATTGATTCGTGGTCCATGGCGCTTCCATGATTCGGCCATATATTTCACTTGTTTCTCATTAATTGCTTATGTTTAGCTCGCTTTATTTGCCCGAGCAACTCAGCTATCATGCCTCGAGTTGCTCGGTTACCCTGTTCAACTCAGAACCCGGGAAGATTTCAAAAGATTATTGTTACTTGAGTGTCACCGTGCCTCGATTATCATCTCTGATATGATTTTTTTTTTATTTTCTCATTGTTAACTAGATCAAGCCACTCACTTGAGTGACTCGGTTAATTAATATTTTAATAATTTATATTATCTTGTTTTTTGACCATCTACACTTTTATAAACAAATATACTTCGTTTGGTTGTCGATTTTAAGTTGTCTTAAAGTTTTTTGACTGAAAACCTGAAAAAGTTTTTTTCTCATTGTTTGGCAACCTTTGCTTTTAACACATTTAGTTCATTGTTTTAAGCGTTTTGCGTATTTAGTTACTAAGCAACAGTGTATTTTATATTTTTAAAGGTGTCATAATTTTTATTTTACATAATTATTGGAAAAAAATTAAATTTTTAGAACTTAGTCATCCTACAAACAAATATTTAAAATATAATTATATGAAAAAAAAATCATAACAACTTTTATTTTGACTTAAAACAACTTAACTTATCTTCTTATTGCCTTTGACCTTAAAATTTATTTAAAATAAGATTTAGTCCTTAGATCACTTAAATTTTTTACGTAACCGACTTTTTATTATTTTCGTTTAAATAATTTTAAACCAAATTGCATTTTTTATTTAATTTAGGTATAACGCCAGAAAATTCCTTCAAGCTGTGCATTGGTTTAATTCAAGCCAGAATGATCATAAAATCGAGAGGTTTACTCACTAACTGAAGTCGACATGTTCATCACTTGCTCAATCCGGAGACGGGTCAGGCGGAAGCTACTATCTTCAATCATCTCCACAGCCCGATTCCGATCATATACTTCAATGCTTCATTCATATTCCGTCCGAAGTAAGTCCTCAATTGTCAGCATCTCATCGGCCAAAACTTCCCCAAATGAACCCGAAGACAAAGACCGAATCGGACCTCCAATGTCTGATGAGATCTTCAAGTCGGTTCCCAACTTGGGTTCTTACAAAGTCGGCGACTCCACTTTCTATTCTCTGATCGAGTACTACGCCAACTCTGGCGACTTTGGGTCGTTGGAAAAGGTTTTTGATCGCATGAAGCGCGAAAGAAGAGTGTTTTTAGAAAAAAGTTTCATTCTAGTATTTAGAGCCTTTGGAAAAGCACATTTACCTGAAAAAGCAGTGCACTTGTTCTATAGAATGGTGAATGAGTTCCAATGTAGACCAACCATTCGATCATTTAACTCAGTTATTAATGTAATTATTCAAGAGGGTCTGTACTGTAATGCATTGGAGTTTCATTCTAATGTTATGGCTACTACGAACATCTCGCCCAATGTGTTAACTTTCAATCTGGTTATTAAAGCCCTGTGTAAATTAGGATTAATTGATAGAGCTGTGGAGGCTTTCAGAGAAATGCCATTGAGGAATTGTGCACCTGATGTCTTTACTTACTCCACTTTGATGGATGGATTGTGCAAAGAGAATAGAATTGATGAGGCAGTGCTGCTGTTGGATGAAATGCAAATAGAGGGATGTTTCCCTAGTTCTGTGACATTTAATGTGTTGATTAATGGACTTTGCAAGAATGGTGACTTGGGCCGTGCTGCAAAACTTGTTGAGAACATGTTCCTCAAAGGTTGTGTTCCAAACGAAGTGACATATAACACACTTATCCATGGTCTGTGTCTGAAAGGTAAATTAGACAAGGCAATTCGTCTTTTGGAGAGGATGGTACTCAATAAGTGTGTTCCCGACGATGTCACCTATGGAACAATCGTAAATGGCCTTGTTAAGCAAGGGAGAGCCGTGGATGGTGTCCAAGTGATGATTTCTATGGAGGAAAGAGGACATCACGCAAATGAGTATGTCTACTCAACACTTATTAATGGGCTATTCAAGGAGGGAAAATCAAAAGAGGCAATGAGACTGTGGAAGGAAATGTTAGAGAAGGGAGGCAAACCTAATACTGTTGTTTTTAGTGCAGCCATCGATGGTTTTTGTCAAGAAGGAAAACCTGATGCAGCTATGGAAATTCTGTCTGAGATGGTTGATAAGGGTTGCATGCCCAATGCTTTCACCTATAGCTCCTTGATGAGAGGTTTCTTCAAAACAGGCAATAGCCACAAAGCAATCCTTTTGTGGAAAGAGATGGCAAATAGAAATTGGATGCACAATGAGGTTTGTTACAGCGTACTTATAAGTGGCCTGTGTGAGGTTGGCAAGATTAAGGACGCTTTGTTGGTATGGAAGCAAATGTTGAGTAGAGGATGTACACCTGATGTTGTGAGTTATAGCTCAATGATCCATGGCCTCTGCAATGCTGGGGCTATGGAGGAGGGATTAAAACTTTTCAATGAGATGCTTTGCAAGGAATCTGCTTCTCAACCAGATGCAATCACCTATAACATACTTTTCCATGCTCTGTGCAGGCAAAGTAGTGTTGCCCATGCCGTTGATCTTCTAAATAATATGCTTGATCAAGGCTGTGATCCGGACTTGGTCACATGTAACATTTTCTTAGAAGCTTTGAGAAACAAGCTGAATCCTCCACAGGATGGGAGCCAGTTTCTGGATGAACTTGTGGTAAAGCTATGCAAACGGCAGAGAATTGATGCAGCATACAAAATTGTAAAAGTGACGCTTCGAAAGCTTATTCCTTTAAAAACCTCCACTTGGGAAAGGGTTGTTCAATTATTTTGCAAACCAATAAAGGTTCAAGCAGCCATTGAGGAGTGCAGGATTGAGCTGTTCTGCTGAGGTCTTAGGTATTTAACATTATTGATTTTATTTTTTATTTTTAAAAAAACTTGAAAGTGATATTGTGTTAGGAAGTGTTAAGTGTAAACTGTGTAATACAAACATCGACACATCTCAAAACAAAAAAAAATTGACCAGTTACACAATTGGTAGAATTCTTTTCACTGCATCAGCATATCGAGCTTTCAGACTCACTGTTTGGAAAATACTTAGGAGAGTATTCAAACTTACTTGCAGAGATGGTACCTTCATTTTTTGTGGCTTTATGACCTGATAGCATGAGATGATAACTTTCTCTACATTTTTCTTCTTTATGCATATTGCCTCTTTCTGTCCATATACTCCTTACATCATGACCTTTTATTCCTTTCTAAGACTCATAATTCAAGGAACAAGAAAATAAGAAAGAACACATGTAACCGCATGTAGCATTAATTAAAAGACTTTAACTAATGTTATCGGCACTTTATGGGGTGGTGGTAGATTTTTGGTTTGTGCCTAGAAGCTGTTAGCACAGCAGGAGAGGTGTTATTCATGTGGGATAGAGTGGCATTGTTTTAGGGTTTTGTGATGGGATGGCTGTCTTTTCAAATGTATTGATGATAGACTCCATTGGGTGTTTTAAGGTGCTCATGGTCTGGTGGAAAGTGGATTATAAAGGGGAGAGTAATGTAAGCAGTTAGCCACTATTGGTAATGAACTTATAAACTATGTTCCGTGAACACTTTTAAATGTATAAAGTATTCGTGTTGGACACTTAAAGACTTGGATAACGGCATGTGATATGTTTTTGGCATGTGCAAAATCCATGACGCACGGTGGACATGGACACAGATGTTATTAGACAGAGAATAATGAGAAGCCGTGCCCAAAAGGATAGGCGAGACTCTTATTTATAATAAAGCTAGGCAACGCCATTACATCTATACACCCACCCATACTTGATAATAAATATATAATAATAATACTACTAATACGATATATATCTAACACCGGATACTAATTATAATAAAGCTAACACCCCCCTCAAGCTGGAGCATATATATCTAGCATGCCCAGCTTGTCACACATGTATTGAACCCGAGGACCCGGAACTGATTTAGTTAAAATATCCGCCAATTGATCTCCAGTACGAACGGAGCCAAACACGATCACACCATTTTGATACTCGCGCCGAATGAAATGACAGTCCACCTTGAAATGTTTCGTGCGATCGTGAAATACTGGATTTGTAGCAATATACACTGCAGATTTATTATCACACCAAAGTTTTGTTGGGCCAGGGCAGGGATCACCCAACTCACTAAGAAACTGGCGGAGCCATAAAATCTCAGATGTCGCCAGAGCCATGGCCCGATATTCGGCTTCGGCACTTGATCGAGAAACCACGTCCTGCTTCTTACTTTTCCAAGAGATAAGATTGCCATCAATAAATATAGAGAATCCAGAAGTAAACCTCTGATCAATGGGGTATCCGGCCCAGTCTGCATCAGAATACTCTTCCATCATAAAGTGGCCTTGATCACTGAAATGTAGCCCCTTACCAGGGTTACTGTGGAGATATCGTAAAATTCGAACCACGGCATTCTAATGTGGGACCCGAGGTGTAGCCATGAACTGGTTCACCACACTCACAGGAAAGGCGATGTTTGGTCTTATCATTGTTGTTAGATAGTTCAATTTTTCAACCATTCTTTTATATCGGTCAGGATAAGGAAAAACATCACCCTCATCAGGGAGGAGTTTGACACTCTGGTCCATAGGTGACTCGACCCCCTTTGCTCGCAGAAGCCCCGCATCAGCTAAAATATCCAGCACGTATTTTTGCTAGGAAACTGAGATCGAAACTGAGATTTCAGAAATACCTTTAACTCAGAAATGCCTACCGCATCATCCTCTGTGATAACAATATCATCAACGCAGACGATTAATAGAATACAGCCTGCAGAGGAATGTGGTCTTTTTTGAACTGTAGAAGACCAAATTGGCGCTTAACCATGCTAAAGCGACCAAACCATGCCCGTGGAGACTGTTTCAATCCATAAAGAGAGCAATGGAGATGACATACCAGCTGAGACTCCCCCCTGAGCAACAAAACCGGGACGTTGCTCCATATAGACTTTCTCTTGCAAATCGCCGTGAAGAAAAGCATTATTCACATCAAGCTGATACAAAAGCTAATGGCGAGTGGCAACAAAAGACATAAATAGGCGAACAGAGGCCATCTTGGCAACGGGAGAGAATGTCTCAAAATAATCAATTCCATACGTCTGAACATATCCCTTGGCAACAAGACGGGCTTTCAAGCGGGCAAGAGAACCATTAGGGTTGAGCTTGACGGTAAAGACCCATTTGTAGCCAATAGCATGTTTACCTTCCAAAAGAGAAACAAGGGACCAAGTTGAGGTGGACTCAAGAGCATGCATCTCCTCCAACATAGCACCCCGCCAGCTAAGGTCGGCTAAGGCCTCGGTAACAGTACGAGGAACAACGGCCTGATCCAGGGTGGCAATACAAGCCTGTAAAAAGGCAAAAAGACCCTTGTAGGAGGTGGTATAGAGAGAATGATCTCTGCAAGTCCGATAAGATTTTCAAGTAGCAATAGGAGCAGTATCGCCAGGAGGAAGAGCACTTACCATGGGAAGAGGATCTGCAGACGATGAGACTGGCTCAGCAGATGAGAGGTCCAATAAACCTGAAGAAGTGGATGGAGAAGGCGGCGAGGACCCCGCAGTAAGAGAAGCACCTGC
>JAUMHN010000002.1:400516-410887 GCA_032360265.1 Heliamphora ciliata
TTCCAACAAAAACAAATTAAGTTATTTGAAAGACATTATGCCATACACTAATTGACTTATTTTAGCTTATTTATACATTTTCTAAACGAGGGCAAGACAAGAATATATAAGGAGTAGCTTACAAGATTTAAGAAAGTGATACTAATAAAAATTATAAATAATATGACAAGTAAAATATATTAGCTGATGAAATTTTAGAACTAGAAATATTAAAAGCAAAAAAGAGAGAAAAAAAAAATAGAAATAAGTATAACATCTGATATTTTAGTCTATTATATTTTTTCTTCTTGTTATGTTTGATTTCTAGTTTTGTTTCTTTTTTTATTTGCTTCAAACACATAATACTATTTTTCCATGAGTTCTTTAAATTCAAACTAAAAAAGTTATTTTACTTCTTATTTTTCTTTCTTTTTTACAAATTGAAATATAAAAAATTAACTTTGCAAATACTACCTCTTAATAATAAATATTATGTGGTATAAGCAAATTTTGTTATACAATTGCCATGGCTTTTGTATTATACTTTTAAATATAATGGGTATTACATACGCCAAGACAAAAAAGACAAGCCACATTACCAAGTACAATAAAACGAGAGAGGAAGAAGATGATCTACATGCCGAAAACAAGGCATACCATAGAAACGACGAGCATCATTTAATTATATTGGAATGGTTAAAAAGTTACATTTGTTAGGAATTAGCATCATCCATTGATTATGGCAACTAGGTGTAAAACACCATTAGCACAACTCATCTACAGTATATATTATAAGATGAACACCCATTTGAGGTGAATACTTTATTAAAAAGTCAGCACCACACTTCTTTACATGCCAAAATTGTCGGAAACAAAATATTTCACTTCTATCAAATTAATAATTCTGCACAAAACGTGCACTTTCTTATCATTCTTTATGAGTGAGCAAATGAAATCCTTTACCATGGAACCAAAATGCGATTGCCTTACCATTTGAAGCAAATTCATGGCCAAATCATCCACTTGATCCTCAATCAACCCAAAGCATTGGTTTTTGTTCTTACTAACCACACATAGAGTCCATCCTTGTAAAGAAGCTCCGCATGGTTGCCCATCTGCATAACATCAGGCATAAACACACCAATCACTATATCTAGTCTCAAATGGAGTAAAAGAGAGAAAGGAGGGTATATGTAGGGAAGTTGGAGGCATTGCAAGGGCAGACATGCCTTGTAATGAACTTCAGTTGATGCTTTGAAATAACAATTATTGCCTACTTATGGACAATAAATCTAGTCTCACATGGAGAGAAAGAGAGAAAGGAGGGTTCATGTAGACAGCCACTTGAAGGAGTTGTGATTGAAGTTATGTTGGAAAAATAACAAAGTTTGATTCTTTACCAACTTTCTCTCTGTAGGGAAGTGTCCAGTACTTCACATGGTGCGCGTACTTCATGTTTCCAACTTTAAAAATCATTATAGGCACAATAAATCTATATTACATGGAAGAAAGGTATTGATGAGACGTGTCCCATGACACTCCTACTTGTCTTTTTAAAAGTTAGGATCTCTTCCATCCAATGGTTATAATTGTACCCTTTTTTCAAAAAATTGTTTTTTCCCAACCTAGCTAAACCTTTTTGTATTTCATAAATTAGCATTGTTGTTGTTACTCGAGTAGTTTTTTCTTTTAAATTATTATACAAAGTAAATTTTAAAATCAAATAATATTAAAAAGTGTCTTTAGACACTGATAATTCACTAGTCCAAACACAAAATAAAGGCCTTACCTCAACAACTTGATCTCTATCCATTATCATGATTCTGTCAGCAGCTTTTACAGTGGACAGCCTGCAAAAGGTGGGCCACGGATCACATATTGAATCTCACTAGCAAGGAGGGAACAAGTGTCACAAAAAAAGTCACCTATGTGCTATGACAATGACTGTTCTTTTTGCTCTCGTGTCATTTCTGAAAGCACGAAGAACTCTCTAAGGAAGACAGCAAATTATGTGTCAGTGGAAATGCAGTGGCCTTCCATTTTTGGTTCTCTTTCAGTTTGTATTAACTGATTCTCTGGATGACAGTTTTATAGTGTCGAAGAAAAAAGTTCTTACTGCAATGTAATATTCATTTTCCGCATCTAGAGCACTGGTGGCTTCATCAAGGATTAGAATTGCAGGATCTCTAACAATGGCCCTAGCAATAGCTATCCGCTGCTTTTGTCCCCCACTGAGCAAACCATCATCAACAACGGTCTCATAACCATTGGGAAGGGAAGAGATAAATTCATGAGCATGGGCTTGCTTTGCAGCCCATTCTACATCTTCCTGTTTGATGTCTCTCAAGCAACCATAACTAATGTTTGATTTGACATCCATATGAAAAAGATGGGGTTCCTGTTCAAATAGAACGATAAAGAATAATCTCGTAGCAAGTCCCAAGTATTTCTTGCAATTATATTATATCTAGTCTAACCTGTCCAACAAATCCAATTTTGTCCCTCAGCCACCTGATGTCCAACTTTGTAAGAGGAAAACCATCAACCAGAATCTGTAATTCAGAAGCAGTTACACAGTAAGGTTCAGCTAGCAAAGGCCAAATCACAATTTTTTGAAGCAGATGCCTGGTTGGGTGCCTCTGATCCCGATGCATCTGGGAACTATGAGGCACATTAGAGAAAAATGAAATTTTTGTTTAAGTAAGATGGGTGGCAAAACGTTGTGGGAATGCATTATTTGTAAAAACTTTTGGGTGGTTTGGTGAGAAAGAAATGCTAGGAATTTTTAGGATAAATTTGGTGATGCACGTGGGATATAGTTTTTATTTGTTTTGCTTTCGTGCTTTGGTTTCAGCTTCTTTTAAATGGATTCTTTTGTTTTTTATTTCAAAGGATTGGAGGGTGTTAGTAGCCTTCAGTGTTCCCTTGTATTTAACTAAGAGGATTTATGTCCTCGTACTCTTTGATGCCATTTAGTGGTTCCATTTCCACACAAAACTCCAAATGGCCTTCAAATGCATTCAAGAAGAACATAAATCAGAGAAATGTTGCCACAATAGGGTTCCCAAACTGTCCAGTAAATGACAAGCGATTCTAATTTGAAAGCTAGATTGACATGCTTTCGCAATATACATGTGTGGAGTATGAAGGGCCTTGAGAATTAAAAATGAAAACCTCGACTTCAAGCATCTTGTCAATGGCACAGTAAGCTCTGCCCAGACGACATTGAATAACTGTCCATTTGCTACGGCATGAGTACATTAAATTTTGATTAAATAACTTTCCATTTGATACAGCATGAGTTCATTAAATTTGATTCGAGTTGATTTGGGAAAGAAATTTGATAAGCAGGTTTCCTGAATCCAGCTGATGAAAATAAAATGTGAATTTCTTTTAGTGCCTGTGAGTTTTAATGTCTAGACAAAAAACATTGAAATGCATTTGGCTTGTTCTGAATGTGGATATGGATAATCAAATACAAGGCAACATATGTTTTGACACCTGATAAAATAAGCTTCCAGTGGCTTTAGACCATAGTGAGGTGATAAAATAAGCTTCTAGTCGCTTTAGACCACAGTGAGGTGATAGAACTTGTCAACTAAGGGGCTTCTTCATCGTGAATATTGCTAAGAAGCAGTTGATTACAAGGTAAATGTTGAAGGAAGGGTTCAAGAAGAGTTTTGAGGCTTGCTTGAAAGAAGATGGGTTGCTCCAAACCGAAGTGGTTTCAACATATGGAAAACTTGTAAACTAGCAAGTGAAGTAACTGACTGTTAATTCCATCCATGTGATCATTCATTCAAATCCAAGATTATGGCATAATACACAAGTGCAAACATTGTATACCTGTCCATTAGTTGGCTCATAGAGACGGAGCAAAAGATTCACTAATGTGCTTTTCCCACTACCGCTGAGACCAACCTTGGCAAGATCAGAAAATGCAGTATGTAAAAGTTTTGTTCCAGAATGAAAAAAGAGCAAATAAACGATGCCATTTCTTACAATTGCCACCATTTCATTAGGCCGCACAGAAATGTTTACATGCTCTAGAACAGGTACCTGTTCAAATGTCAGACTAATGGATGAGTTATTTATCAGAAATAAATATTGCAATATCAAAGAGAGAGAGAGAGAGAGAGAGAGAGAGGAATCATGAGGAGATTTGAGAAAACTTAATGAAAATGTTATCCCCAAGTTTCTTAAAAAGTATTTTATGAGATATTCATATATTGAAGGCCCTCCAGATTTATGGCGTTGAACATGCTACTTCAACAAATATATAATCAAGTGGGAACATTTGGTTGGTGTGACAAGGCACATTTGTAAGGAGTACAACTATGATTAAGGGATAGTTTTTTCTAACATAAGAAGTACATCGACATTTACTTTTGAAAATGAAACATGTCATTATAGCGTGAGATGTATTAAATGGAGTAATGGCAAGTAGCATAATCAGTATGCGTTTCGATTGGGGCAGTAATCCCAAACTGAAAGAATACAGTACTTCTCAGGAAATCGAAGGTACAGTTTTGTATTCATTCCTACTTCAACTCCCAACTCTCTTCAAACCAAGAGTGGGCTGCATTGATTGCAATAGATGTAAAACCTACTAAATCAGTCAACAAGAATATCAAACAAAAATATTCATGCCTGCGAGCACAGCCAGATTGAGTATAGGCCCATGGGAGGCTCGTGACCCCCTCCCCCATCTCAACTTTTGATATTCTCAGTTTTACCTATAGAAAATAAGAATATTTACAAATACACCCTTATAAATTTAATTGCATCCTCCTCAAGTTTGGATATTTCAAATTTTATTTAGCATCTGCCCCCCTAAACTACCATATTCTTTAAAAGATGCAACTCATTTTTTAAGGGAGTTTATAAATGCACACTTTCGGAATAGAAAAAATGTAGCTTTTTAATCATTGGTTTTTTTAGGCTTTAAGTAGCTTTAAGTACTAGCCAATCAAGCACAAAGTCATGCAAAAAATGTGCCCCCGCCCCCAACCCCCCAAAATTTTTTTGAATTCCTGACTCGCCACTGCATATGGGAAAGCAAATAAAGGAAGTTTCTAACAGAAAAGCAAATAAACATATATCACGAAGAGGGAACAAAATGATTTAACTCATGACCTCCATAATATACTGTTCAAGGATGAGAAGTACCATTAGCCTCGATGGATAGTAAAAGGACACATTTACAAACTCAATTTTTCCCACCAACTTCTGCAATTTCATTCCTGTACACATAAAATGCACAGTAAACAACAATCATGCAACTGCTACTCAAGGAACAACAATTGCCACATACAACAACAAAATATTATTCAAGTGAATCTCTATTTGCTTGTGAGAACATTTGAATTATCGGAAATATGAAGACCCAAGCTTCCTATGCGTTGTGTTGAAGTGATTTAAAACCCACAAAGAAGGCAAAAGAGTATACTTATGGGGTAGTGGCGCAGAACCTGAATATGATCAGATTTGGAAAACATGTGATCATACATAAGTTCTTTTTTTATTTTTCAATAAGATTCTGAACTCTGCTATAGGTGCAAGAACAAACTAGAAGCGGGCCCTAAGTGGCCAATACAAAAGGCAGATTACAGATTTTGGGACAATATAACCTAATTAGAAAACAAAGTGTGATTATTAGACAATCGGACAATTGCAAAATATTGACATGTTCCAAATACATCAGATTTTATTTAGCTTTCAGTATTCACATTGGTTACTTGAGAACGAGAAAATGACAGCATAAATGAGCCTTAATCGTTTAGATCCTTCGTAATGGAATGCTGGATGACAGTTGTATAAGGAAAATGCTAACCACCGGCCAATGGCAGGTGGCTAATGTGTAAAAAAAGTATTGATATCCGTAAAAAGTGTAAAGATATTTGTGAAAGTGTACTGATATCTGCAAAATACGTATTGGAGTTCTAACTTTCCCGGCATCATCCACCGCCCAGTGGGGGGTGGTGGTTAAGCAAACTTGACCGGTTGTATAATGCTCAAGTTTCCAATGCGCTTTTTACAAGCAACTAAACCAGGATGGAGCAACGTAGGTTTGTGACTCGTTTAACTAAAGAGCATACCGAAAGCCCAATGAGCCATTCAAGAAATACCAAAAAGTTCTTACCTTCTGATAAGAATTGGTCACCGGGCATCAAAACCAATAACTGGAAAACCTTTTCACTTGCTCCAACAGATCGAAGCAATGATGATAAATTGTCTTCCACCCTCCAGGCGGCATAAATCAGCCACTCACAGTATAGCACATACTTTATAAGTTGCTCAGCTGATACATGACCAATCAGAATAGACATTCCTCCTAACAAGATAGCTAAAACCTACAGATTTAGGTAGCCATATCAAGTGATTTGTTAAAATGATTCAGTACACAGTACACCCTTAAAATTGTTGAGAAGAGCCAAACCTGTGTTGAACGATACAGTATGTTAAAACTCAGATTCCAAAATCCATAAGCAACACTTTCTCGAATGCTAATAGAAGCCAATTTACCCAGCCAGTGCTTGTACCTACAAGCATATATGATATGTCATGTAAGTCTCCCGTGATTACCCATTAATGTAAATGGACTTGAGATTTTGGTGCCATTATTCTACCTTGCTTGTATAGACTTGTTGGAGAGGAAAAGAACAAAAAATATGGAATATAGATCTGTAACATAAGATTTCTAGTTAGAATTATTGCCTTCCCACTTCTTGTTCTTCCATCCCATAAACTCGAACAGTTCTCATCAACGAGAAAGTCTCCCGTGCAACCTACATTTTAACCAGAAAAAAGAAAAGAAAAAGATAATCATATTTTAAGGGGGAAAAGACTAAGAAGATAGTAAAAGACAGATTTAGGAACAGTATAGATCAGATTCTGCTTTTACTTCGTTCACACGAGCACTGTGCTCTTGTGTAAATTTAGCAGCTTTCCTTTGGTACCTATCCAATACAAAAAGATATCAGTAACACTTTCCAGAAACCAAAAACTGTTAAAGGCACCCCTTTGAATAGAAGGGCATAAATGTTAAAGCAACATGAAGCAATTACCCAACAGGTGCATGCATATTCATGCTCATTATGATACTATTAGTATCCCATCAACTAGCTGTTACAAGAGTGTAAGTCCTTCAATTCACCACTGGATTTTATTTACGAAAACTTTGATAATGTCATACACATACGTCTTGTTCCCTTACTCTTTTCTAGAAAATTTCCAGAACTAGAAGAAAGCATGAAAGGCATGAAAAAGCTAAATGATACAATTTTCCTTTTAGACGGGGAAACTAATTTAATTTGTGTTACACGGGATCGAGTACGAGTATCGGACTCAATTTATTATAACCAAACAAAGAATTAAGGGGCCCACCGGATTACCAATCCCACTAATTTGAGGGATAACTAATACCCACTTGGACTAGGTATTCCTAATCCAATCCGGGAAAAGGGAAGCTCATCTTAGAAAACACTCAGGCCATTGAAGTCTGAAATTGGAACTGCAAAATAATTGTTAAGAAAAGTAATCAATTAAAAGCCCTTCAACCGAATCAAAGAATTTTCATACATTTTCCCCGACAAATTCAAACCTACAAAACAAAACACCCTGAAAAGGTCATTCTCACAACTAACATGAACCCGCGTTTGATTAATTTGATATTGTATTTTGTTCTGATAGTTTGTTATCTGAGTTTGGTCATCAAGGTGGTAAAGCCTCAAGATGGGGGACGACAGATGAAATTATGAGGAGAGAGAAAGAGGGTGAGTTCTTATTTTTGACATAATTATTGACTAAATCAGTAAGAGAAAGATGGAATTGATTGATGTCTATGATTGTGCATGTCACATACTATAATATGAAGTCAAGATTGTGAAGAATATCACGGTGGAAAAAGATAAAAATGCTTACTGGCCATAAACAAGGAAGATGATGGAAAGAACAGAGCATATCACCAAGGTTGACAATGCAAGAGGCCAAGATAGAGTAAACAAATTGATCAGTGCACCTATGCCCCGAAAGTAACAGTTCAATTTCAGTTAAGAACCAAATCTAAAACTCAATAGCAATCTCGGGAAAGAGAAGAGTCACAATAAGAGCATCAACCTGAAGAAAATTGCGTAATATCAAATGTATATCAATTCCAATAACATAAGACAGTCTTTGACAATCTCCTCCAAGCCTGCTAGTCAAATCACCAACTGCTTCTGCATCAAAAAATGAAATATCCTACATCAAAGAATGTCACCATAAGAGCCCTGACAAGTGACCCAAAATTACAGCAAAAGATGATAGCATGCTTAAGGAATTGCATATAAGTTCATGAAATTATCTCTGAATTAAAGAAAGAACCTGGAAAATAAGAGCTGTGAACAAAGATTCCCTTAGATGCTTGAGCTGCAAAACATTGTGGGAAGCACCAGCAGATGTGAAGTTGCTTTGCAAACATGCCAGCAACAGATAGAAAATGTAAAAGAGAAAACACTATGTTGGACATTAATCAGCTATCAGCAGCAAAGAATAAAGGATTACAAGCCAAACTAAGCCCTTTTTCGCAATCATTTGGGGTTGTCTACTTCAATCCATTTTTTATTCCAAAGATTATATGTTCATACATGTTGATTAATGTTCAACATGGTAAATTTAACAAGTATGTATCCTTTTTTATCACAACATCCCATGTCAATTGAACTCATCTCCTACCCCCGTAGCATTTCCACTGCTAGTAATTTTATCACTTTTCCTAACAGTTTAACTTAATGGTCTTTGTTGTTTGCGACCAAACCAACTTAGCTTCTACCAACTTATTTTCAATTAGTGCTGCCCACTCCATTTCAAAATGTTTGCATTCTTAATTATACCTCTCCTACTAACCACCAAGGAAGCACGAACACGCCAAAATAGGTGTTGTAGTCGTGTCAGACATGGACACATGTCGGACACACTACGTGGCGCGTCCTGAATTTTTATTATATCTCTATGCAAAACACGTCATCGAACATGTGTAGGACACATGTGTCCAGCAATGGACATATCACATGACACGGCTAAGGCTTTAGTGAAATTTAAAATAGAATTTTTATGGGTCTAATAATAATTATTTGAAGCATGCTAACTGACATTAAAAGAACAAAATAATGCATTAAATATACCGATCGTTATTCAACCCCTAAACATGGGTCAAATATATAGATAAATAAAAAATGCCCTATCCCAGCCATATCCCTACTCTTTTGAAATCGCCATATCCCATATCCATACTTGTGTCCGTGTCCGTATTCGTGCTTCATAGTTTACCATGCATTCATCTTAAAATTCTAATCTCAACTACACTCTTTTTGGTTATATTATTGTTTCTATTACTTGCTTAATATTTTGTCCCAATTCCCGACAAAAGAAGGGATTGATGACTACAGGTTGAGATAAGAGTGACAGAAATAAGAACTAGAAATTCACGAAGACAACAGGAAGGTATCTTGTATATAAAGCCTGGAGTTCCAGGTGGTGGAATCTCATTAAAACAGGAATGAATCATCTGTCATCCCCAGCAGGGCAGCATTTGCAACCCTGGTTTATCATGGATCAGGTAATTAATCTGCTACAGCTCGTTTTTTGTTTCACACATCAAAGCATTCTGAAACGCGGAGTTGGAAGCTAGTTCATGTTACTGTTTTATTGGAGCTTTGAAGAAAGAACAATGAACTCTTGAAGGGGAACCCTCTCACTTTGAAACTTAAGATGATTGGAAAGAAATTAGATCGTGTTCCAAGCAGCAAGGTCACGTGATTTGAGTAACAAATGAATAGGAGCCTTATATGGCAAATCATCATGTATTTTCTGGGGTAATAATCTTGTTTCTTCTAACTAAAATTCATTTCTCTGGGAGGAAAATACAGGTAAGACCAGCTACTACTGCTAGTAATCATCTACTTTCATCATGGAAAATAGAACATCAGATGCAACACTTTGTCCAAGAGGTGGCAATGAGCGAGAACATTGTTGATTTGCATATCAGTTCTTTGTCAGACCCTAGGAAGCAGTTAGTATTTCTTTATGCTCCTATTTGTTGGAATTCAGTCAAAGAAGTGTTCAATTCTGTTCAGTTTGTTTCTTCCATCGTTTATAGTTCATGGTAGATCTTTGCACCACCTGAAGGTCATAGTTAAACTCCTCTCTCAAGAGCAATTGTCGATTTGAGATTCCTCTCTGTTGGATTTAACTTCACAGAGGACTGAGGATGTACATAATTTGCACCTCTATAACTGTATACAAATAATACACAAACATACTTGAGTGTGTGTGTGTGTGTGTGCGCCCTTGAAGGCCATGAAGGAGCAGCCGAGCAGCGGCAGGATGCTAAATTAAGAGGCACTCACCAAG
>JAUMHN010000002.1:648559-659077 GCA_032360265.1 Heliamphora ciliata
TATTATTAGATGTATGTATATAATATCTGTAGAGAGGTCCGTTAGCTATAAGGGTCCATTAGGGTTTTGCTGTACACACCTTTGTAATTATTATATATAGTGGACTTCTCCAATTGAGAGGCTAAGCCTTTTGATAATTTCTTATTCTTTCTTTACAGGTTTGAGTCTCAACAATATAGATTGTGACAGAGTTGAGAATTCTGCGTTAGTTGAGGAGGGGGGAGAACCTATTGCCGAGCTTCAGCCAACATAGAGAGTGGTTCAAGAGAAAACGGCATTGACTCAGGAGTTAGCGGAGTAGGAGCAAGTAGCTACAATTGAGGTAGCTTCGCTGAGGGTGAACCATGTTCCAGGCGTTTGAGCTAATCTGGCTATGACTGTTAAGCGCATGGCCGAGCACATACTTGTGTGGGATGCTTCAGGGCTAGAGGTGAAACTTGATCCTAAGGTTGTGTTCACCGAAGCGAGGCCCGAACTCTGGCGCGTTTGACAAAGGTTTTCAAGAGGAAGCCAAAGACTTTCATGGGCTTGAGCACGCGTACCTTGTTTACTCAAAGGTGGTTCTTGGATATGTTGTGTTCCACCTTAGAGTTGTTTGATGCACCAAGTCCCGAGACTTCTACTTTAAAGGAGATTGAGTTCGCTCGGGCAATTGTGGTTGATCTTAGGGATACTAGCATGCTCCGCATGGGTTGGCTAGATTAGGGGCTAGCTCAAATAGCAGAAACAAGTACGACGCAATTCATTTGGGGGTGAGCTTGGGAGAGCGCTACTGCAGAGCGGTTTGTTGAGGAAGCGGGGCGTGCCAAAGTGTGCCGGAGCGGAGGTGCAACTTGCTAAGATTGAGGCAAAGCTTGCCGAAACGAAGGTAAAGATTCTTGAGCGCCATCGGGCAGTGGCTAAATTGAAGGATCGGGAATCGAAGCTTGCCGCAGAGACAATAGGCTCGAGGGAGGACTCTGGAGACGGCTTATGAGAACTTCAGTCCTTAGCACTTCCTATTTTTGGGTTCTCTTATTTTTAGGAGGATGTAGTTAGGGTTTGAGTTAGATCTTGATGTATGAAACTTTTAGATTAATGAAATGCCACTTTCACATTCCTCTTACTTGGTCATATGTTTAGTGGTGAACTCAAGGCATACATTTCTTTTCATGTGCTTGCTTCATGTATTCTTTGATCGATCAATTAGTGAAATAAGTTTCTCTTGAGCGAACATCTTTCCCTTAAGTTGTGAAGCCGATCTCAAAAATCTTGCCCTTCCTCCAGCCATGAAAATGGTCCCGAAGAAATGGGTGAAGGAATTGCATCCTCCCCCTCCTCAAGCAAATTGAAGGCACTGTTACCTCCCCGAATGGCCTGGGGTTAGGTGCAGGGGGACATCCTCCGAAGAGGGCATCTTTTCTTCCTCGACCCATGAAAATGGTCTCAAGAAAATGGTAAAGGAATTGAAACCTCCCCCTCCTCAAGCGAATTGGAGGCACTATTATCTCCCCAGGTGGCTTGGGGTTGGGTGCAGGCGGATCCTCCGGAGAGGACATCTTTCCCTTCCTTGAGCCATGAAAATGGTCTCAAGAAAATAGGTAAAGGAATTGCAACCTCCCTCTCCTCAAGCGAATTGGAGGCACTATCACCTCCTTGGGTGCCCTGGGGTGAGGTGCAGGGGACATCCTCCAGGAAGGGCATGTTTCCCTTTCTCGAGCCATGAAAATGGTCTGCAGATAATGGGTAAAGGAATCTTTAAGTCTTCGATACTCATAAAAATCAGAACAAAAAACATTCACTTTCATTTCCTGTGTTTGCTTTGTGAAGTGAGTACAAAAAGAGATGTGGCGTGATGAATAATAGCCCCCGACATACAAAAAGAAGAACAAAGAATTTTAACTTCATTTACAAGATGGTTTAAGGGTAGTATAACCTCAACCACAACCACTTGGCAGCAAGGTGTCTGAACCCACCTTTGCAATTCTGTAATGCCCAGTATTGTTGGCCTCTTTAATGACGAAAGGACCATCCCATTTTGGCGCAAACTTGGATATTGAGCCCCCTCTCATGATGTGGGTGGCTGCTCGAAGCACCAAGTTTCCTTTGATTATCTAGGGCGTACTAAAGCATTGTAAGCCCAAGCAATACGTCTCATACATACTTGAAGGTTGTTTCTTGCTCGGCCCCTTTTCGTCCAATGCCTCTAAACTCCTGAGGTCGAGTTTCGTGAAGAACTTCCAAAGCAATGCAGCATAAGGCACAAGAACTTCGACCCCTAGCACTGCTTCGGCCCCATAAACAAGGGAGAAAGGGGTCATCTGAGTTGGTCTTCTTTTGGAGGTACGTTATGCCCATAGAGCCATGGGAAGTAAATGAGCCCAATTCTTGTGATGGTCTTTGAGCATTTTGCTTAGAAGTTGTCCTTCATGTATGAAGAACCTTGACGCTTGTTTTTTTTTACTATAGCTGAAACTATCCTCTCCGTTGGTAGGGAACCCTCAGTTAAGTAATCAGTGTAGGGTTAACGCCAATCAGGTGGAGTCTCAACAAAGTTGCATTCAGCTTTGGAAGGTGATTCTTGACATTTCGAATAATTACCTTGGAGCTCACTAGCTTCCTTAGCTATGGTAGGCCAATAGTAACCTTGCCTCTGAAATCTTTAGTAGAGATTAACGTATGTTATCCCGCAAGATTTCTCGTGAACACGTCGCAACTTGATTCTTGCCTCTTCTATGTCGACACAATGAGCCGAGACTCCTTCAATACCCCTATAGTAGAGAACCCCTTGATAAGTGATGAAGTGTTTCAGCTCTTGAAGGGGCACTTGTCCTGTGGCGGTTTGGAGCATCGTGATTATAGGAGCTCTCCAATCTTTTGGGTCCTCTTCTGGCAATATTTCAATCATGGAGCAAGGAATTGTGCACTTGAGGACTTTAATCTTAGTTGGCTCTTCTGACGCATCTACCTTGGAGGCCAATGCATCCGGGTGGCGATTATTGGAGTGAGGTGCATACTCTACTCTCACTGTATCAAATTTGTCTATGTTGCACAATAATTCTATATGAAGCTAGTGCTGGTTCTTTGATGGCCTATTCTCCATTGGTCTGTTTCACCGCTAATACCCAAATCACCTTTAATGCATAGGAGAGTTACCCCCAAGTTGAGGGCAGCTATCAAACCCAGAGTTAGAGCTGCATACTCAACTTCATTATTGGGGCATTCAAATTGCAATACGTAGGACAAGTTGACCTTGATAACTTGTGGAGAAGTCAAAACAACATCAGCACCGCCTCCTCCCGCGATAGATGAGCCATCAAAACTAAGGCTTCATTCGCCTTTGGATGTTACTTTAGCTTCTTGCAAATCATCTCCGAGCAGTTCTTTCGAGGGTGGCTAAGACTCGCCCCTAGGGAAATGAGAAAAGAGGTTCGCTAAAGCTTGGCCCTTCATCGCCTTCGGACCTATAGAGATAATTTCGTACAAAAGCCATTTTGTCGGTCTCCCGAATAGAGCAAACGGGTTAAGAGATATCAAATGGGACCACACTTAGTGATAAGGTAAATGTTGTATGCTAACAAGTAGTGACAGAGCTTTTGAGCGGCAAACACCAGGGCCAAGTAGTGATGCTCCACAGGAGAGAATCTCGCTTCTTCCCCTTGAATAACCCGATTAATATAATAGACTGGTGGTTCAACTCTGTTAACCTCTTGAGCTGATAAAGCCCCAATAGATTTTGGGGTGGAGGTGATGTATAAGAGGAGCGGCTTTTCGAACTGAGGTGGGGTCATTACGAGGGGCGAAGTTAAAGCCAGTTTCACGGAATCAAGCGCCTTTTGGTGCTCTTCCTTTCATTCAAACTTAACTCCTTTCTTCAGCAAGGCACTAAAATGTTGTGTGATCTCCCATCGCGGGAATAAATCTTCTTAAGTAGGATGCTTTCCCTAAGAATGTCCTTAGCTCATCAGCGTTAACGGGACAAGGGACAAGGCATCTCTCTTATGGCAATGAGCTTGGCCGGATCTGGATCAATGTCATGGCGGTGCATGACACAACCCAAGAACTTCCCAGCTGTGATGCTAAAAGTGCATTTGAGGGGGTTCATATGGAGTTGATAGCGCATTCATCGATCAAACACCCTTTGGAGATCCTTAAAATGGTTGCTCTCCTCCTCAGACTTTACAACCAAATCATCAATGTAAAATTCTAGGACCTTGTATAGCATATCATAAAAGATGGTAATCCTTGCCCATTGGTACATGGCTCCAGCATTCTTTAAGCCGAATGACATCACCGTATAAAAGAAGTTGCCAATTAGAGTTTGAAAGGCTAACTTAAAGGCATCTTCTGGAGCCATCTTGATCTAGTTGTAGCCGCTAAAGCCATCCATGAAAGAGAACTGTAGACAGAGAGAATAGTTTGGAAATAATTTTCTCAATCATTCTTTCAAATCCTGAATTACACTAATCTCTACTTATAGAAATTACAAGGGTCTAAACTAAGAAGTGAATCACTGATTAGTCTACCTAATAAAGATACATTCCTAATTTATAATAATTGACTAATTACTACCTAATTTACAGCCATACAATCAGCCATATAATTAGCCATACATCAGCCATACAATCAGCCATATCTTTCTAATTTTCCAACAGTTTACAACTTTACATAGACAGGTTCGTGACCATTAGTACCAATGGTCACACATTTTCGTATAATTTCAACGGTTATACCTATTTGTTTAAACTCAATAATTACATTTCTTTGTTTAAACTCAATAGTCACACATCTATGTTATTATTGAAAATTCTACAACAATCCCCCACCATTTTCAAAATAATTGAAAACCAATTTGATTGGACTAGGAAAACTTATGCATAAATAAAGGTGTTTCACGACTTGAACCATCATTCACTTAGTGAAAACACATCAAAATTAATCAGGATGGTACAGTAGGCAAGTTTGAACTAGTAATCCTTTATGGTTAATCGGACATGTTTCACACAAGTTCTTCTCATTAGGGAAATTCTAGAAGCTGACTCGTGGATTAATCTTGTGTCTGTATTTTGTTTCATGAACGCTCTAAAGCCAAGCCCTTGGGCTCATAGGAAGTGGCACGACCTCCAACACTCACGTAGGTTGACTTATTGAGAGTACCCTTGCAACTTTAGTACCCTAACTAACACCTTTGTAAACCAAGGTTCATTATTGAAATAATTCGAGAGGTTTTCATGTTAAGAGTTAAATAACTTATCCTTCTCCTTTTCACATTATAGGTACCAAGCATATATCTTGGGATGGATAAAGAAATAAACTTTTAAAGTGCTTGCAATCACAATATATGGTGTGCTTTGCTCATTGAACTCAAGAGATTGATGTATATATCAACTGTTGAATTGAGTTTCCACCATGAGCGATTATGTTATGTAGGCTTAAATCCCATCCCCTTTGAAGTTAACCACATTAAACTCTTGCCAGAATTTTATTAATACTTTTAATATCATGTGAATAATATTAATCCATGGCTATGCATGTGCACTATAGTTTTTATGACGTGATTCAAGTGTCCAGACAAACAATCACCGTCACAACTATCAACTCTTATTTACAATTGAGTTTTACTTATTTCAAATTATCTATGACAAAAGAACATCACTCTTTGTCTTTTGTTTCAAGAGACTAATAAATAGAGTATTATCTTTTCAATTCCAAGAGATAAACTCTCCACCAAAAGTGAGTTGTTATTCACTCGCAAACCATGGTTTTATGCTAAATTATGTTTAGCATGCGCTTGTGTGTCGTATCATATAATGAATGGATACCCAATATAGCAAAACCAAATTCACGCATAATTATAAAATTAGCTTCTAGGATATAATTGTTTAAAACAACTAAATGTTAAACTCATACTAGAACTTGTTCTTAGATCCAATCAAGGATAAAATTTGAGTTTAATTACATGGTTCATACAACTACCTACAGAAGAATAAAATGGAACAATTCCAAGAACATTTTATTTGAAAAACAAACATAATATCTAGAGATATTACTTCAATTATGCAAGCATGCTATAATTGTCACAATTAATGTTTTCATTCAAGATCACACGTACAAGTGGCGAAATGTGCTCATGTAATGTGTCAACCAATTTCAGATCATGAAAAAAACCATTTGTATAAAATCCATAAATTTCCAGCATTTATTAACTTTCTAGCAAACAAAAAAAGGGTAATAAAATAAAATTTGAAATATTTTAGCAAAATCTAAAAACTTTATACGAACTAGAAAATTGAATTTCAAGTCTGCCGATCAAAATATGCTCAAATCAGAGTTGATACGAGCATTCACAATCTAAAAACGCAATTTGAACATTTTAAAAGGACTAAACACGGTCTTCGCATAAACCCAAATCAGCAAACATCATCACAATTGCAATTTTAATCCAAAACTTTATTTATTTATCTTTTCATATCTCTTTCAAATTGCATTCAAATAACACAAAAAGTAACCTACGAAACTCTCTTAAGCATATACATATAGTGAAAATTCAGATAAAACATACCAGTATTCTCAACATTAAGAAAATAAATTATTTTTGAGAAAGTATAACTTACATCATCTACTTTCATCTTTCAAAATTTTGTCTTAAGATTATTAGTGCAAATTCTAGATCTATGATGAACAAAGATGAAGACAAAGATAAATTAAGGCTTGCTTCGAAGTGCGTTAGGACAACGCTTTTCTTAAGACGATATTCACCCCCACTAGATGGTGTGCATCGGATTAATTGCAAACCCGTCTCCAAGATACAATGAAGCCCAATCCCAATTGATTGTTGTTCGATGGCGTTATGCACACAACGAAGACAGACTCGAAAACCTTCGAATTTTTCTAATCCTTCAAGTAGAAGATAAATGAGGGGATATAGAATATAGAAATTCTATATATTCGTTATGCCAACTCTATCATTTATACAGACATTAGGTTCGTGACCATTAATACCAATGGTCACACCTTTTGGTATAATTTCAGCGGTCATACCTCTTTGTTTAAACTCAATAATCACATCTTTTTGTTTAAACCGAATAGTCATGTCTACTGAATTAAACTCAATAGTCAAACCTCCCTATTATTGTTGAAAATGTTCCAACAACCACTTGTGATAGGATTGGCTTGTAGGTCTACTATGGGAATCCTATTCATTCTTCTTTCCTTGAAATTTAACTGTCCTTTAGAATACTATGAGAGAACTAGAAATAGAGGACCAGGAAACAACGATACTTGTGATCCTTACGAAGGTAGCTTCTTAAGATGAATTAAAGAAAGCTTTCCATAAAACTTGAGTAATTTTATAATAAGCTTCGCTAGGATCCTTATAGCAATTCAAGTCATCCATGCCATTTCTATGCCTTCGGTTGTAGAAGTTATATTTTCATGTTATCCAAGTATCCAACACTCGAGGTATTTTTTGGTTCACCAGAGAAGTGGATACAATAACTTATCTATGTTTAGATGGGTTTTTTGTGCCATGTAACCTGCATTGTTGTATATCTGTTATCTTCCAGGATGGAGTTTCATCACCAACAGATATATTCCTAGCCCAGTTTCATTGTTTACTTGCACCTGAGAAAATGAATATACTGGCATAGATACCTACTTTTTGCATAAGACCGACTTGCTAGTCCCTCAATATTCTTGCATTTTCTAGATTAATAGCATCCTAACCCTTGCTTTCAAAAGCTGCCCTTATTGGTTACTTTTAGAGTGCAAAATTAGATAATGATCAGTTCTTAGAACATTTATACACGTTTGTTTGCAATTGAATATGCAATTGGAAATAGAGCATTTTTATAAGAACATGAAACATCTTTTGCTTAACACATTTTTGCAGCCAATAATATCCATTTATTTTGTTACTTCTTGGTTCTTACTGCACAATTAGCAAGAGAGAAAGTTTGTAAGTTTAAATTACTTGGCTTGATTATGTCACTTGGTCTCAAAATTTACTTTTGTGTGGCCAACATGAATTTAGTTAGTGATTACTGCTTTAAACTTCATGGAATTGGTTTGTGCTCATATTGAGATAGAGAAGGCAATACAATATTTATTTTAACCTGATAGTTCCATGTTTCAGCATGAATCTGGTCGTGCCGCTTACGAGGATGCTTAAAAGCAGATGAACGATATATAGAGGAAAATTGGAACAAAGAATTCAGGCAATCTTAGCATTCAAAATGAACTAGAGAAAAACAACCTTGATGCATTGGAAGCTCATAAAGTGGAACAAGTATGTTTTTTATATTAATATTTTAAATTTCATTTAGTCTTTTTGTTAATATTGGAATGGTGAGAACAATTGAGTCCGTTGCAGGATTGTCTCAAAGAACAAGAAGCTCTAACTCCTCTTGAACAAGCTGCAAGGCAAAAGGTCTTGGAGCTTTCGTCTGTCATGGAATCGGAAAAAAGTCAAGGATCTGTGTTAAAGGCAATATTGAAAGGTAAAGAAACAAATGAGATACAGGGTATTTATGGTCGAATGGGCGACCTAGGTGCCATTGATGGTGAGCATTTCCCATAATGGGGTTAGTAGTTCAAATTTGATTCTTTCCATGTATGATGGTGAGGTTATTATAACATCATGGGTATTTAAAATGAGTTTGTCACAAGTAACTCAGTATGTTCGTGTTGTACTCTTTTCACCTTGTGTGGTTCAAATACGGATGTGAAAAGGAGGTATTTAAAATGATCAAAAAGGATAATCTTATCATGTGGTCATCGAAATGCATTTATATGTGAATACAAACTGAATATGTTGTGGTCCATGAAATGCATTTATATATGATTAGAAACTTGTTTATGTTTTTTGTCTGTCAAAGGAATAACACAATTATCTTATATTTGTTTATAATTTATTTATTTTCTCAGAAGAATGTTAATTTTTTAATCAGCATGTCTCATAATGACATTTTACTGTAACTATCCCCTCAAGCATGACATTTTCTAATAAGATTTTTGTTTGACTGGGATTCTTCTTGCAGCAAAATATGATGTGGCCATATCAACGGCTTGTCCTGGACTTGATTATATTGTTGTGGAAACAACTATTGGAGCTCAAGCATGCGTGGAGTTACTCCGTAGGAAATACCTTGGTGTTGCTACTTTCATGATTTTGGTAGATACCTAGTATTGAACTATGTGGTTCTCAGACCTGCTGTCTGTTCCGTGTTGATATCATTCTGTGCCAGTTAAATCAACTTCAAAACCTGACTTAATTGGCTGGAATGAGGATTTGGATGATAAGCTAATTCAGTGGATTTTGGTAAAATCAATTTTAGTTAGTCAGCACTTGCGAATATATGTCTCACAGTTGTACCTCTTCTTTTGGCTGATTCTGCGGTTAGAGTATATTGCCTCCTTTTGTTTGTTCTGGTTTTTGTTTTCCTCGATTTTTTACTGGGACTTTGAGCATTAATTATATTATCAGTGGCTAGTTTGATTTCCAATACTGCCTGTTAAACAATTTAAGGATTCAAAGCAGAAATGTACGGGAAGGACATATTTTGATTTGAGACACTTTGATTTCATGCTACAGACATTTAACCTTGTTACCATTATGTTTCTTCTTCTTTTCTTCCTTTTAATTTCTTTCAGAAATATCCATCTAAGGCCTCACAGCTGTCATATTTATTTAATAAAAGTCCCCAAAGCAGTCATAGATGTTTTTGAGAACTTAAAAACTGGCTGTTTGGTATCATTTTTTATTTTCTGTTTTCAATTTTCATTTTCCAGAAAACACAAAAATCGTTTTGCCCACAGTTTTTCAAAACTGTTCTGGGAAAACTTCTTAGAAAACACTGAGAAAATGATGAATGTTTTGTACATTTCGTTGGTGTTTCTGAAAACATGAAAAACGAAAACGAAGAAAACAAAAATCTATACCAAATACAGAAGTTCTGAGCTTTTTGTTCGCTATACAGAATCACAAATTGTTTATACATAGGCTGCTTATCCATTCCTCAAGATCAACTGATCCTTTTCAATTCCTATTGCAGGAGAAACAAGTTGATCATTTGTCCAGATTGAAGGAGAAAGTAAGCACTCCAGAGGGAGTTCCTCGCCTTTTCGATTTGATAAAAGTTCAAGATGAGAGAATGAAACTTGCTTTCTTCGCAGCAATAGGGAACACTGTTGTAGCCGAAGATATTGATCAGGTATATTAGGCTTACATACACACAAGACCCTAAATTCACGTGGTTTGTTCATTCTTGAAGCAAAAAATGCACACAAAGACTGCAGTAATGCCATAAGCTTGTATTTTCTTTCCCGTAGCACACCTTTCCTATACATGGCCAAATGTGGTTTGCTCAACGAGGATCTCATTTGGTTGCCTTTATTTTCACAACTGGAAGTCTGAGCAGTAAAAGTAATCACCCTGTCAAGTCAGACTCTTTTTTTTCTTTTAAGCCTATGTTTGGACTAGCTTTTTTTGTAAGCTTTTTGGTTTTTTAGCTTTTTTTTTTGTGAAAAAGTAGATGTAAT
>JAUMHN010000002.1:662542-673041 GCA_032360265.1 Heliamphora ciliata
GTGCTTGTGTGTTTGCCCTTCATTTGCATATCTTGGACTTGGATAAGGTGCAAATTCTTACTCTTATTTTGCATAGTTATTTGATGGATCCTCATGTGCATCAGATTTTTACTCTATTATGAATCTTGCTAGTGCTTAATATTATACTTAAAAATTTAATTCTCATCTCTATGCGCACACACTCTATTGGAGCATGTTGTCTTGATGAAGTAGTAAGGTCGATTTGATTTGATTCCTTTGGTTTACTCCCTTCGGTTGCTTGGATGATCGATATTTGTGGTTTACCTTAAGTTGCTTTCCCTCATGTCCTTCTACCCATCCTTATATTTATGACGGCCTACAAGATATTGCTCATCTTCTCTGGCTGATACCGTCTTTTGAAGAATTTTCTTTTTGCCTCCACCCTTCTAATAAAAAAAGGAAAACATATCAAAACACACACACACACACACACACACACACACACACACACACATATATATATATATATATATATATATATATATTTGGCTGTGTGTCTTGACCTATCTCTCTTTCCTTGGATGATTTTGCACATATGACTCATGCTCCAAATGATAAGCAGTTTGACTTCAATAATATCTTGATCGGTATTTGATCCTTGGTTCTTGGGTTGTCTCTTCACTTACATCTCTTTAGTCTCTTGCTCCTCTGTCACAGAGTTCACCGTTTACACCTGACAGAGTTATGAGTTTGAGAATTTTTATTTTAAGTTGTTGCATGCAATATTCACTTGAATATGTTGATATCTGTATCTCATGTTGCTCTCTCAATTTTCATATGAATTTTAGTATGGATTCTCCACTAAGTCTTGTCATTGAACTACACATGCATGAATATTTTCTTTGTTTAATATATTTCAAAATAAAAAAAATACTTGTTCTCAAGTTGCACGTGTTGTGCCTGATCTAGTGGTGAGGGGGATTCTTTTGGGGTGTGAGGTATTGAAATCACGGTTTTGTTACTCTCTAGTGCTTGGCGCTCGCTCGGCACTTGTAGGGCGCTTGAGCGCCTCTAGGTGCTCATTAGGCGCTCGTATAGCGCTTGAGCACCCATGCACGTATACCAGCATTAAATGCGCTCGCTGCGCGCTCGCACAGAGCTTGAGCACTAACACGCGCTCGTTGTGCGCTCGCACAGCACCTGCACACGTTTTGCCTTTAAATGGAAGGTGGCGCCTCTTCTCTTCCCCATCTTCTCTCATTTCTCTCCTTCTCTCTCTCTCTAGAATTCTCCCTCTCCTTTCCGTCCTCGGTGCTCCTTGGTGTTCTTCGTCAGTCGCTCCTTAGTGTCGTCCATGGCTCAGGTTCTTCTCTCTCCATTAGTATGTTTCTTTTCTCTCCTTTCTTTCCTGCATCTTTTCTATTCTTCTTCTTTCCATCATCAGTCTCCTCTGCTTCCTTGCCAGAGGCTCCACCAGCGGGACTAAGTCCCGTGGGTGGAAGAGGCCCCATGCCTGGTCTCTGGGTTACGACCCTCTCCCCACTCCGAAGGCCCGTACGGCTTATGGGGTGCTTGCCGGGCAGGGTATCCTTATAGAGAGGAATGTCCTTGTCTCCAGCTTTGTTTCCACTGGCCTCGTCGAGAAGTTTTCTCAATGTGGCTGGGTTAGCCTTTGCTCTGGTCACCATGAGGTGCTTCTCAAGATGGTTCTCGCAAGTTTTATGCGAACGTCTCTACCGTTGACCACGAGTAGTGGTCTCTGACCACTCGGGTCCGTGGCCTTTTCTTGTCTTCTTCGTTGCGGACATTATATCTCTTTACGGTGTCCCACTTGTTGAGGCTCCTTAGTATCCTCTTGGTGCCAATTTTTGTTCCTCTAGGGTTGAGGTGTCCTAGGAGCTATTTGAGGATGCCTATAGCCACATCACCCACCTTAAACAGCACCATCTTGCTCCACACTATTGTACTCTCAACTAGATCATTGCTTCTGTCATTTTGCCCACTGGACACATGTCTAACATCACTGCCCCCTCGTGCCAATCTTATCTATGCCATTGGGCGTGGGTACTCTATCATTCTTCCTTCTCACATCTGGTACATCATTCAGTCCTACGCCCAGCGCCCTTCAAGTACACTGATGTTCCTTTCTCCTCTCTCATCACCCAGTTTTGCCGGTCCCACTCTGTCCCAACCATCCCTAGGGACCCTTTACTCTACCCCAAGGGCGATATCTCCCTTAAAATAGAGAGCCTAAGTGCCGCTCATCTGGATGTCGACCCTTCTGCCACCTCGGTTGGCGAGCGTGCCCCTCTAGAGTATCTAGCTATCATTCCCACCTTTCGTCCTCTTCACGCCGCTCCAGTACCTCTCCCTCCTACTGACGGTGTTTCTCCTACTGCTCATAATCCTACAGTCGCCTCCAGCTCAGCCGCTGGCCTATCTACATCTTCTGCTCATTTACCGCCTTTACCGATGGCTCCTCTTGTTGGTGATCCTGCTGCTGACCCTATGGCTCAGGCGCTTCAGTACCTTGCCCATTTCGAGGCCAAGTTCGATGCTCACGATAGGACACTCTCCACTTTCCAGGATTAGCTGGATTCTATCGAACTTTAGCTTGCTCGTATCCAACATTGACGAGGACTACGCCACCACTAACGACGAGGCTCCTGTCGGCGAGGACTAACTTTGATGGGTTATTTTTTCACTTGGCGTCTCCGTGACAAAAAGGGGGAGAACTTATCATTGTAGTTCTTTTTATTTACGTTGTAGCAGTTTATGTACGTAGATAACCTTGATGTATTTCTTTTGATGTATGTTGTTTGTACTTAAAACTACTATTTTGTGGAGCGATGATATATATACATGATCTTTTGTTATCATCATGGCTTGTGATATCTATATTTTTTATATATGTCATATTGTATGTATGATTACTATTTCAGTCATAATTTCAATATCATGTTATTGTTCTTCACTTTGTTGGCGTTGGTGTGTAGTTTTTTTACAAGTATGCAGCCTCTATGTCTCATGATTAGTTTCTAGGTTCTAGGAGTTTGTGAATCTCTTTGTATCTAGTTGTTTTTATGTATTAAGTCTGTTGTTTGTATTTAGGGTTTTGTCCCGAAAATGCCAAAGGGGGAGATTGTTAGTATAGTTTGCTATTTTTGATCTTCGACAAAATCGTCGGTGTCTGTACCCCTATTTTGTTTTATGTATGGTCAATGGGTTTGTCTAGTGTCTCCACTCTCCTTATCGTCGGACTTTGTATGGTGGACTTGCTAGACTTTATTCGGCAGCCTCAACAAGGTATATGGCCTTACTTGTGCACAATCATTACATGTTTAATTTGTTTCCTACATAAAAAGCTTTTTATGTTTGCATGCATGGTTTCTAAGGTTTCTTGGGACTTAAGCCTCATTGGAGCTCGCAGAGCGCTTGAGCACCCTTCAGTGCTTGCTCAATGCTCGTTAAACGCTTGAGCGTTTCTCTTCTAGAGAGCAATGCTCGGGCAGTGCTTGCTTGGCGCTTGAGCGCCTCTTTGACCACCTTTCCAGTGTTAAGGGCTCTTAGGGCACTCTCTAGGTGCTTGAGCGCCCCTGGTGCTCCTTGTTTTTTCAAAGGGCAGCACTCGCTTGGCGCTTGCAATGTACTCAAGTGCTTCATAAGAACGCTTGAAGGCTCTTACAAAGCGCTTGATCCCTTTTGGATGATGAGTCAATGCGCTTGCAGAGCGCTCACTTGGCGCTTGAGCGCTAATGCGTGCTCGCTATGCGCTTGAGCGTCCAGACTCATTTCATCAACCAATCCTGGTTTGAGCCCTGTTTGGTATTTAAGCTTAACAATTTTGTCCATTAGGTTAATGAAGTGTCATATAAATTTTTAAGGAGGTTGCTTTCTCTCTCTAAGTACATATCATTTACTCCTTCATTTTTACTCCATTTTGTAACAATCTAAGTGTATTTAAGTGCATTCAAAAGTGTTTCAAACACCTTAGAAAGATATCAGGGTTCGGCCGGTACGAGTTCTCAGAGGATCGTAGCTTATACTACGTTCGAAGATCGCGTAAGGGAATACAGTAGAAGATCTGACTGGAGTTTCAACTTAGAATCAAGTCGTAGTTCAAGATTAGATCTACAAGAGGTATTCTTTTAAATTAACTTTTGTTGCACGAGTTTATTTTTGATCGTTCGACGTCAAAATTTTTATCTGGAGCTCATTTCGGTGTTTGCTCGTTCAGTTAATTTTTACCGATAATCGTTTTTCAAAAATAATGATCTTAACAGTATTGCCTCCAACAGGGTATACTCTAGGATTTTCACATTAATTCTCTTGTGTTTTGGTGGATGTGTTTTTTATTTTTATTGTTGTCATTAAAAGAACAATGAACTTTTATTAAAAAGAAAAAATTAAATTTTATTGGCCTATTCACCCCCATCTAGGCTCAATTCTTTGGTTTTTAGCTTTTTCACTTTTAATAAGGAGTGATCTCATATTTGTTGATGGTTCCACACTTACTGTATAGATGCGTATGCAATCATAAGCCTTGCACAACTTAACTTGAAATAATTCAAACACTTTGGCTGTGTGTACACTTGCTGCATGATTCAAAATCTCCACTGGAAATGATAAAGAGGGGGTACTTTGACTTGCTTTAAATTCAGCTTTTAGCTCTTCATAGTGGCAATCATCAAACTAACCTTTGAAAATGTTGGAAAAAAAGAAGCAATCATACTTGTAACTGACATATTTCTTAAGAACACTATTCATGCTCTCACTACACTGGGTAGTTGTCATATCTGCACAAAAGTTTGACGCCCATAAACTAAAGCCCATTTCTCCTTCATAGTATACATTCGTCTCAACCAATCATTATCTTAAAGATTGTATTTTTCCATCATCTCATGCCAAGCACTAATAAAATATTCTTCTTCTTCATAATCATATATGCATGAAGAGAAATCTCTTGCAAATTCTTCGAATCCCGCAAATATTCCGCTAAGTTTTGTAGCTACATTTTGATAGATGTTCCAAATACATAAACGATGAAATGTTTTTGCCCATTGATCTGCTAATAATGCTTTTGCCGTTGCTGATTCCTGATTCGTAAGGATAGTATTTGGTGTTTTTCCACTCATAACCTTAGCGAAAGTATCAAATAACCACATAAAAGTATCAGATGTCTCATCGTATAACAATGCAGTGCTAAAAATAATTATT
The DNA here is from genome assembly GCA_032360265.1 of Heliamphora ciliata. Lineage (NCBI taxonomy): Eukaryota > Viridiplantae > Streptophyta > Magnoliopsida > Ericales > Sarraceniaceae > Heliamphora > Heliamphora ciliata. The sequence goes on from JAUMHN010000002.1 coordinate 667,721, forward strand.
TGCTTGTGATGGTTTATCCCAACAAACATTGGCAAAGGCCAACCTTCTATATTCTTTCTATATGTTGTACCGAAAAAACCACATCTCCAAAATAAGAATAGTCTACCAGCATCTCTACATTTGCCCAAAATATATTGGTTATCAAGTCGTCTTCATCTACTTGTATGGCTTAAAAAAAGTTATGGTCTTCGAATTGCATTTTTTGCAAGTATTCTAATAAACATCTCTTTCACCAATATTCATTTGCATAGTTTGCTTGTAAGGCAAATAATAGTTATAATCTTGTGGAATAAAGCCAAGATTCTCTCTCCCACCAACTTGTCTAGCCATAAATTCAAGTGCTGCTTTTAGAGCAATCCTTGAAGTCAGGGATGGAGTTAGGATTTTAGTTTTAGGATGGCTAAAAACTATGTCTAAAAAAATTATAGTTAATAATAAAAATTATGTTTAGTATATAAAAATAAAAAATAGCATCCATACATTTTTAATTAAAATATTTGATGATAAGAAACTACAAAAATGTGCCAGTGAGTAACTCCTCGGAATAAATTGAAGTTGGAGGATGTTGGGAGAGCAATCACATAGAAGAACAACAGGTGAGACATCTAGGTCAGTTTTGAACGCTAATGGTAGAGGGAGAGAAAGAACGATAGAAGAAGTCAGAAGGGCTAGGGAAATTATAGATCTCAGTTACAAAAAAGATCACAATTGAGGGGCGGAGAGCAAAAATCTAGTGACCATTAGAACTGTGGATAGAAAGGTTACTTCAAAAAAGACCAAAACTTTGAGAAAATAACGGGACGACGTAAATCAAGGGGGTAAGGCTACGGTAAAAATTACAGATGAGGAAAACGTTGATGCTTTAATTTGTGCATTAGATTCTAGAACAGAATCTTGGATCTTTGACTCGAGAGCGTCATTCCATGCTACTCCTAGTATGGATATACTTCACGGTTACGTTAATGAGAATTTCGAAAAGGTATCTTTGGGAGATGAAGAGGCTTGCAACATAGTTAGAAAGGGTGAGGTGCAGATCACACAGGCCAATGATACAGTATTGAAACTGAAAGATGTTAGACATGTGCCTATTCTAACAAGGAATTTAATCAAGTTGGTCAGCTGGCGGAATCTGGGATTGTGACGTCGTTTGGGGAGATTCCTAAAAGCTGAGCAAATGGTCATTGGTTTTAGTTCGAGGTAAAAAGGAGGGTACTTTACATGTATCCCTGGGTTCTTACATCCGGATATCACTGACAACATCTGGGGTTGATGTTAGTACGTGGTACAAACGACTTGGTTATATGGGCAAGAAGGGTATGAAGATAATGGTTCAAAAAGAAAAACTACTGGGAATTGAGTGGATTGATATGGAATTTTGTGAAGATTGTGTCTTCGAAAAATAATGAAAAATCAGCTTTACAAAGAAAGCAAGAACTCTGAAATCAGAATGGCTGGAACTGGTTCATACTGATGTTTGGAGACCGTCTCAGGTACCTTTACTTGGTAGCTCACGGTACTTTGTTACTTTCATTAATGATGCTACAAGAAAATTGTGGGTTTATTTTTGTTAGAATAAATCAGATGTGTTTGGCATATTCAAGAACTAGAAGGCCCTAGTTAAGAATGAAATGAGTTAGAAACTGAAGTGTCTGAAGTCTGATAATGGCGGTGAGTACTATAGCAAGGAGTTTGAGAACTAATGTGTAGGCAACGAGATCAAGAGGTTGGAGACTATCCCAATGAAGTCGAGGTAGAACGAAGTGGCAGAACAGATGAACAGGAGAATCAAGGAGCATACCAGCAGTATGAGATTGCATGTTGGGTTGTCAAAGTAGTTATAGATAGACACGATGAACACAACTGTGTATCTGATCAACAAGGGACCTTTAATTGCTTTGAACTATGGATTGCGAGAGAAAGCATGAACTAGAAAAGGAGGTAAAGCTTTCTCATATTGAGCTAAAGAACAGGGGTAAGCTTGACCCAAGTCTCAAAAGTGCGTATTTGTTAGCTATGATACTGATAGCTACGGTATAGGTTATGGGATCCAAAAAATATGAATATTGTTAGGAGCATAGATGTAATGTTCAATGAGTCTATTTTGTTAAAAAGTAGTTAGGATTAGAAAGATGAGATTGTAGATGAGTCAGACTATATTGAGTTTGAGAGCATGTCTAACAGAGTCCTGGAACCTCGGAATGAGAATACACATACTACTCCACAATCAGAACCACCAACTCCCATTCTCAGGAGGTCTACCAGAATCAGTAGGCTTACAGTATGTTATTCATCTTCATTGCATTATCTGATATTAACTAATAGTGGTGAGTCAGAATGCTTTGAAGAAGCTTTGCAAGTTGAAGCAAAGGGCAAGTGAAAGCATGCCATTGATGATGAGATGGAGTCATTATCATCAAACCAGACTTGGGATTTGGTATAGTTGCTGAAGGGAAAGTCAGCACTCAAAACAATTGGGTTTATGGGCTGAAGGAAGAATCTGATGGAAGTAAGCAGTACAAGGCAAGGCTGGTAGTCAAGGGATTTTAGTAGAAGCTAGGGATAGACTACACTGAGATATTACCACCAATTGTAAAGATCTCTACCATCAGGGCAGTATTGAGTATTATGGCTACAGAAGACTTGCATTTGGAGCACCTACATGTTAAGCCAGCATTTGTTCATGGAGATTTGGAGGAGAAAATCTACATGCACTAGCCACGAGGTTACTCAGTCAAAGAAAAAGAGGAGATGGCCTGCAAACTAAAGAGAAGTTTGTATGGGTTAAAATTGGCAACTAGGCAGTGGTGCAAAAGGCTTGATTAGCTTTATGATAGATACCGGGTTTAATAGATGTCATAGAAATCATTGTTGTTACATTAAGCAATTTTTCTCTTTATACTTAATACTCCTATTATATGTAGATGACATGTTGATTGTAGCATCAAGCATGGATGAGATTTTCAATCTCAAAGCACAGTTGTCTAAGGAGTTTGCTATGAAGGATTTGGGGGCAGCCAAATGAATCGTTGACATGAGAATCAATAGGGACAAAAAAAGCAATAAGCTGAAACTTTCACAGTCAGAGTATGTTAAAAAGGTCCTGCAGCGATTCAACAAAGAAGATGCTAAGCCTGTTAGCACACCTTTGGGAAGTCACTTCAGACTTTCAAAAGAACATGGAGCTGTCATAGAGAAAGAGAAGAGTTACATGGCTAAGGTACTATACGCGCCATCTGTAGGTAACTTGATGTATGCCATGACTTACACGAGACTAGAAATTTCCTATGCAGTAGAAGTTATGAGCAGATTTATATCCAATTTGGGCAAGGAGCACTAGGAAGCAGCAAAGTGGATTTTGAGGCACCTCAGAGGTACTACGAATTATACTTTGTGTTATGATGACTCGAGAATGTAGTTGCAATTAAGGTTGTGTGGATTCAGACCTAGCAGGAGAAATTAATAGCTAAAAAAAGTGCTACCAGGCATGTATTTACTTTGGGCAGTGCAACAGTCAATTGGGCATCTAGATTGTAGAAAATTGTGACTACCTCTACCATAGAGGCAAAATATGTAGCAGCCACAAAGGTATGTAGAGTTGATATAGTAGAAAGGTTTTTTGAAGGAGTTGGGTAAAGAACAAGACAAGTGTTAGTTGTTCAGTGTCGACAGTCAAAGTGCTATACATTTAGTAAAGAACTCGACGTTCTATTCAAGGACCAAGCATATCGGCATCAAGTATCATTCCATTGGGTCTCAGTTGGAAAATGAACAGTTTGATTTGGAGAAGATTCACACGAATGGGAATTTTGTATAGATGTTCACAAAGGTGCCTTTGTCGGCTATCTGTAGGCAGAGGTTCAACTAAGGGTGGATAGAAATTTATTTTCTAAACAGGCAGAACCTCAGCTTAAAAATTGAGATCCACACTTAAATAGAAAGTAAATAAAAGAAGATATGAGATGGTTACCTATTCTAAAAGTTTCTAATGGCTTTGATGGTAAAAAGGGAAGTTTTTTGGTTTGCTCGGAGGCTATTGGAATTTTGCGTTGATGGGTTGCTTTTAGGTTTGATGGCTGATAGGTGGCGAGAGAGAGAGAGAGAGAGAGAGAGAGAGAGAGAGAAGTAATGGGGAGAGAGATGTTTGGTCAAGGCTTTGGCCCTTTTATTCAGTGAGACGTGTTGCAAAATACACTAGGGAAGCATACCTTTTATAGACAATTTTAAGTGAACCAGGTGTTAGCTTCCTATTGGTTCAACTTTTGCTTAGTGATTAAGAAAAGGAAGGAATATAAAAACAGGATATAGTTTTGACCTCGAGAGGGTGTTACTAGGGTAAAAATAGAATTACGGATCCAACCGTAAACTTCGTTTTGCTCAAATCATTTCGATTTGTGGGTACAATATCTGAGAATTGTCGAATAGCAAATTTTTGTGCTATCCTGCGCTCCTCAAAAGAATTTGGTTTAACATAAAATTTGATGTACGAGTCAATTTCTTGATATGGAAAATTATGGTTTTGAATCCTCGAATTTTTCTCATCTCGAGAGGTTGGAACAAATACTAATTTTTGGACTGAAAAGGCTGCCGAATTTTGGTCAAATCTGATAAAAAATGACTCCACTTGTTGATGGATTTGATTTTTGAAAAACGAGTATTTATGTACTATTGGTCCTGGTCACATCATTCATGGACTATCTTTTAGGTGAAAAAAGCAACAAAAAATGGGTCATCAGGCCCTCCTGGGGCAAAACAGTCATTCGTGCGTTTTAGGTTTGAACGCGCTAAATATTGCATAAGGTATCCTGGATGTTATGCTACCAAGAAAAGAGACTGAGAAAACATCACCTTGTTCTTTTGATTTTTTGAAGGGCCGATTTACCATTTTTGGGCACATCGAGTCTGATATTGTGAATTTCAATCGTCGGATGCTGTTAGCTTTGTCATAGCTTTTTGTGGCAATCGTGAGCTCATTATAGTCAATGTTTCCATTTTGAGTCATTTTTGCTGAATCGTCTTGGTTTTTCCTTGCATTGTTATGAAAAGAAATTAAATGGGATTAATCTCCTTTTTTTAGAATATTTTTTGAGATGGGGCAAAAATGGAGTGTCAACAGATAACACATAATGTGATAATCAAACATGGTCACTAAAACTTAATCACCATAGTATTATTAAAGGTAAATTTCACTGACCACCCCTAAGATTTCTGACAAAAATAGAAACTCTCCATGTGGTTTCAAAAATGACACTAACCTCTCTCCAGGTTTAATTTTAACATCAAATACACCAAATCGTTAATATTTTTAACGAAAACCACTTACC
>JAUMHN010000002.1:679307-703617 GCA_032360265.1 Heliamphora ciliata
ATGTTTCTCATTAATATGCCAGGGATCAAGAATAAAAAACCTAAAAAGCAAGACTTTTCAGTATACATTCCTAACAAAACCTCCCAGCACCATGTGTGTCAAGAATTGATCCATTTCCTTCACATACATGATTTTTACTCTTAAATACTAAAACTCTAGATCCTTATCATGCCATGAATCCCTTAGAAAACCTCATGCAAACTCCAAAAATACAACACCCACTCCAAAAAGCCCCAAAATCTCACCAAGACGCTTTTTCGGTTCATTTTTGTTTCTTAATCTTTGATTTGTGTATGAAAATGATGGAAGAGGTGTTTGATATGTATAAAACCAGATGTGTTAGAGTCTTGCTTACTTTGTTAGAAGTTGTATCTTGGTGATGAAAAATCCAGGACTTAGCTTTCATGCTCTATGGATCCTCCTAGCTTGATGCTTCTTCCTTATCTCTTTGTTCTTCTTTCTCTCTCTCTCTCTCTCTCTCTCTCTATTTCTCTCTCTCCTCTCACTATGCACGAAATTTAGAGGAAAAATAGGTGGGTTGGGTCTCTTTTTATAGACAAAGAGAGTGAATGAAGCTTTCTTGAGAAACTTTGTTAACTCTAGGTTAGGTTTAGTTAACTTGGGTTGCTTTTCACTTACCTAGGTTAAGGAAACTTGGCAACCAAGTTTGGCACAAACTCCTAGGTCTAGCCACTTGAGTATATATATATATATATATATATATGTGTGTGTGTGTGTGTGTGTGTGTGTGCGTGTGTGTGTGTATCAATTAATTTTTCTTTATTTAATTATAAGAGAAAATTCGGGTATTTTCACATAGGTTAGTTTCTTGACTTTTCAAGCTCAACTCTTGTCTTAAACGACTTGAACTTATAACTTTGAGTTCTTATCCTCAATATTAGGGTTTTAATATATGCTTGTGTGGTTCCCACTCTATCCCGGGTCTCGGGCTCAAAAAGGTTAAACGGTCGGGTCAGTTCTTCTTACCAAACTTATGTTCGAGATTTCATTTCTTTTGATATGTTCTTTCTTTTCTATTCATATCTTTGAGTTCAGGTTATTAAACCCTATTTCACCTTGGGGGTGTACCGAGTTTTTGTTTTGGGTATCGGGGTTCAGTTTTGTTCATCCCATATGTATTTTGTCCGAATGGTTTCCCCGTCTGTCCAGACAATTTGGTGCTGCACAGTTTTTTTTTATGTTGATCCTGTGCCGCTTCGCGTGTTTGATTCGATTCGTATGCACCATATCAGTTTCATGGGATTCAGTTCCCTTCATTAGCTTCTTGGATTCCCAAACTAGCGCCCAGCAAATCTCCTCTAAGGGCATATACCGATGTTCACAATATGTCATCTTCTTGGTTAAGTAGTAGACATCACTTTCTACCTTAGCTTTATCTTCTTGAGTGAGCATACACCATATTGTTGAATCAGTTACAGACAGATACAGTATCAAAGGATTACCGGGTTTTGGTGGTGACCGAACTGAAGGGTTTTACAGGTATTCTCATATGGCATCGAAAGCATCTTGACACTATTGATCCCACTAAAACTTGGTCCCCTACTTCAAGAGTCGAAAAAAGGTTCGTAAGTGGTGGTTTACTTGGCTATGAATTGACTGATGAACTGGATCTTTCCCAAAAGGATCCTTACATCCTTCTCAGTTCTCGGGGGAGGCATTTCGAGGATAGCCTTGATTTTTAACGGATCCAGTTCTATACCTTGCTTTGTGATCATAAATCTAAGCATTTTCCTTGCTATAACTCTAAAAGCACACTTTTGCAGGTTCAAACGCATCTTGTACTTCTTTATTTGTTCAAAGAATTTCCTTACTGCGATGGCGTGCCCTTCTTTGGTCTTGAACTTCATAATCATGTCGTCCACGTATACTGTGGCGCTATGATTTAGGGTTTGTTTCAAAATGAAAATAGGGAATTCAAGAGTTAATTTAAAAATTTTTTAACACCTTGAAAACTAAAATGTCTTAAAAACTCTTTTTTATTGAAAAATAGAGTCACCATTTGGTTTTTGAGAAAAACCATGAAAAACAAAAATAGGCCACTAATCTTTGAAAATGTTAACTAGAGAAAATAAGGGTCTGGGCACTAGGTACGAATCGAGAAAGGTGTTAGGCACCTTGTTCACCCAACTGTAAGGTTGGCCTCTGTTATGTTGGAGGCAAACTACCAAGATCATCGAAATCCAATATCCCAAAGACTCACATTCGAACTAAAAAAACTTAAACCATCATGATCAACCCTCGTGATTAAAAAAAATAAATAATCATCATCCTCACATTCAATCAAACATGAAAATAATGACGATCATAAAATCGAAATTAGAACGCCCACAAAACAAAGTTAGCACAGTTTTAAATCTGTTCGATCCCTCGATTAAACCATATTTATTAATCAAAACGGATCTGATACTAATTGTTTGAGACAAACTGACAAGATCAATATTTTGAATATAATTTTTGGTTAAAAAATTACTGGATGGACAATCGTCGAAACAGGCACTAGATTAAATTTTTTTATGTTGAATGATCAAAATAAAACCCGTACTCTCAAAGTTAGATTTAGAATTATACCTTTCGAATTCTGGTAGATTGATTTCAGTTACAGCAACAACCACGAATGTGAATCCTTCGAGTTGAAGCCCCGATCAAGTCTTCTACTGTATTCCCGATGCGAGTCACGATCGTAGAGTAGGCTACGATCCTTCATGAATTTAAACCCGCTAAACTAATCACAATAGGGAATACGTTGAAAGCCTGGTCTTGAAAGACGACTTATGATTTATGTTTAGAATAACCGCATATATATAGGGCTACAGCAAGAACCTGTGGAGTAAATATGACTTGGGATTCTAATATAATTATGAAAATTCACCTGCTCTTGAGGCAATTTCATAAAAATATAAATTACAATTCATACCACTAAAGAATCGTAATTGCACTCCCAGCCACATTCTCAAAACTGATTATTCGAGCTTCTGTTATTAAACGTTTAACTCATCTCCCCACGTTAAAATTCTCGATACCTGCCAATTAAATTTAATTATTGACAATTTAATTTAATTGGCTTCTTAAAATTCCTTAAATCCTTCCGCTTAACTTCTTTGCCAGCCGGATAATTAAATTCAACTATAAGATTTGGCTCAGTCAAAACTTATAAGTTTTCTTAAGGGGTTATCGTCATTCCCGAACAATCGGGACGTGGATTACGTCAATAATTAATATTTACCGTATAATTAATAGTATTATCTAGCTCACTGGGACTATTGATCCATAAAAGATTGCAGTATCTAATGAATCAAAATAACAAATATTAAATATACGCAAATAATAATTATTTCAGAATTAAGAGTATAAGCATTCATAATAACCTTAGAGTGTCGATTAATTTATATAGTCAGTATAAAATTAATTACGCCAATATGGTCTTGTTTAATACACACAAAGGATACTAGCACAGAGAGTTAGAACAATAGACGATGTTATTATCTGTTCCCTGTAAGCAAGACAGGCTTACTAAAACTCTGTGATACAATCGTACTGATAGTTTGTCCAATTCAATCTAAATTGTGACCTTAAAACTTATATTCTGCAAGAACTTATAATCTAGTCTTCTGTGTGCAACCCGTACTCTACACACCAGATTAAATACTTTACAGAATTAAAGACACTCATGCAAAACATTAAAGAAATAATATTGCATACATTGCTCATTAAGATTCTCATAAAATGGATAAATAATTTTATTAAAAATAAAATTAAATACTAAAATCAAATAAAATCCATGGTTTTTACTACACAACCTTGACAATCTTTCACTTATACTCAAAACTATGTTTCCATACATCAGACTCCTATGCCTTCTACATGACTATTAAAAATCTTAGTTGGTAGGCTCTTTGTAATAGGATTTGCAAGGTTGTCCCCTGATGCAATCTTAGTCACAGCAACATCACCTCTCTGTACAATTTCTCGTATCAGGTGATACTTACGCTCAATGTGCTTTTCTTTCTTGTGGACTCTTGGCTCCTTCGAGTTTGTAACCGCTCCGATATTGTCACAATAAAGTGTAATAGCCGACTGAATTGAAGGTACCACATCTAGATCCAATAGGAAGTTCCTAAACCAAACGGCCTCTTTGGTTGCTTTAGAAGCTGCCACATACGTTGCTTCCATAGCGGAATCAGCAATCCAGGACTACTTGATACTCCTCCAACTTATGGCTCCACCTCCCAGGGTAAACACATATCATGAGGTAAACTTATGCGAATCTTTGTCTGACTGAAAGTCCGAGTCTGTGTACCCTAAAGGTACTTAACTGTCTGCTAGTAAACCAACGTATAATCCCTAATCATTTTTAGGTACTTTGATTATATTCTTTACCGCAGTCTAATGCTCCTGCTCTAGATTAGACTGATATCTGCTAACCATGCCAACGACAAAGTAGATGTTGGGTTAGGTACAAAGCATAACATATATTAGGCTTCCTACTGTCGAAGCATAAGTACCCGTCTTCATCTTCTCTAACTCATTAGGTGTCTTCAGAAACTGATCCTTGGATAAAGTGATTCCATGCGTGAAAGGGAGAAATTATTTCTTGAAATTCTACATGCTAAAATGAGCAAGGATGTCATCGATATACTTTTCTTGTGATAATCCCAACATCTTTTGTTTTCTATCTCACAAAAGCTTCATCCCAAGGATGTGACTAACTTTTTCCAAGTCCTTCATATCGAACTACCTATATTATCATACTTTGACTGAAGATAACACCCCCACATCGTTTTCGATGAGTAAGATATCATTTACATAAAATACTAGAAAGACCACCACGCTTCCATCATTCTTTTTGTACACAGGATTCTACTGGACTTTGATTAAAACCATAAGACTTTAAGGCTTGGTCACACTGAGTTTTCCAAGACCTAAATGCCTTATTAAGTTCATAAATAGATCTCTTAAACTTGCACAACATGTGCTCCTGGCGCTTTACTATGAAACTGTCTGGTTGTACCATATAGATACACTTTTCAAGACTTCCATTAAGGAAAGATGTCTTGGCATTCATTTGCCGAATTTCATAATCAAAATGAGCCGCAATGGATAAGAGAATCCAGATAGAGTTAAGCAATGCTACCGGTAAAAAGGTTTCCTCATAATCGATCCATTCTTTTTTAGTGAACCCTTTCGCAACAAGCTTAGCTTTAAAAGTTTTAAACTTCCCTTCAGGTGGTTCTACAAGTTCTCAAACCTAAATAGAATACATAGATTCTATCTCTAAATTCATAGCCTTTTGCTAAAGATATGCATCTTTGTCTTGGAGTGCTTTGTGGTAATTACATGATTTGGTATCTAGTTCTACTAAGATCATGTCAAAAGACTCTCCCAAGAACATATACCGATCGGGTTGATGAACAATCCACCCACTACGACAAGGTACTACCTGTGTCTGTGTACTAGCAGTAACGTGCTATGCAGAATCTAAACCCTGTGCACCATTACCCACATGCTCGTCTGGCATGGTAATGGTAGCTCCCTGATCTGGTGCAGGATCTACACCTGTCCCGATAATCCTCCCACTACAGTTTAGGATCTGGTTCAGTGACTTGTGGTTCATCTTTTATTCTACTGGTATTTTCTCTCAGTTCTTCCCGAACAATTTTACTTTTGGGCCTGTGGTCCATAATACAATTCTATTCCAAGAATCAGGCATTGGTGTGACAATGATTTTCTAATTCTTAGGATTATAAAATAAACCACCCTTCATTCCCTTGGGATACCTGACAAAGAAATAAACTTCTGTTCTCGGTACCAACTTACCTGCGTTCTCATTCAGCACACGTGTAAGACACCCCAAAATCCAAATGTATCTTAGACTAGGCTTGTGCTTGGTCCACAATTATGTGGGAGTCGAAGGAACTGACTTAGAAGGTACCAAGTTCAGAATATAAGCCGCTGTCTCTAATGCATGTCCCCAATATGAATTGGGTAATTTCGAATAACTCATCATCGATCATACAATCCCTATAAGAGTCATATTCCTTCTTTCCAATACAACATTCTACTGTGGAGTACCCGGTGCAGTCAACTGGGATATAATCTCTTTTAATGACAAGTAATCCCTGAACTCTCCAAAGTGGTACTCGCCACCACGGTCAGATCGTAGTGACTTGATACTTTTACCCAGGCGCTTCTCTGTTGCCGCCTTAAATTCTTTGAATTTCTCAAAGCATTTAGACCTACGGTGCATCAGGTAAATGTATCCATACCTTGAGTAGTCGTCAATGAAATAGATGAAGTACTCAAATTCACCTCTAACCTGGATAGTCATAAAACCACACATATCATAGTGAACTAGTTTCAACGGTTCGTTAACTTTATAGCATTTGGCCGAAAAGGGCTTCCTGGTCATCTTACCCTCTAAGAAGGACTCATAGATCGAAAGTGCCTTCACTTTCAATGAACTCAAAGGTCCATCTTCTACCAGTCTATTTATCTTTTTTAAATTAATATGACCTAAGTGTAAGTGCCAAAGAAACGTTTGGTTCATTAAAGAAAGATTCTTTCTCTTATATGGTAAATTAGATATGTTATTTAATTCAGTCAGTTGCAGTGCAGGAGAAATTGGAGTAATAACATAAAGATCTTCCACCAATGTACCAGAACAGATAACCCGCTTATTATCCTTAATAACCACAAAGTTATTAAAATAAACCAAATATCCGTCTTTAACTAATCTAAAAATGGAAACTAAATTCCTTTTAATGGAAGGTACATAAAGACAATTTCTCAATATTAAAATCGGATCTCTACTAAAATTGAGAGTAACATCTCCCATTGCAACTACTGTTACCTTCGTATTATTGCCCATATGTAGGTAAATCTCCCCATAACAAAGTTGTCAGGTTTTCTGGAATCCTTGCAATAAATTGTAGAAATAATTAGTAGCTTCCGTATCTACACACCAGGTACGGGTAGATAATATCGCTAAATATATTTTCACAACCAGTGAGTAGAAATTAACCTAATTGTTCAGTTTGCTGAGATAAACTGAAAATTTCTTTTCCAGTGCCGTGTTTGGTTGAAGTGAAAATATCTGCCTTTTAGCTTTTTCATACCAATTTGTGGCCCACTAACTACCTTAGAAATTGTGCTACCCTATTTTTGAACATTTTTCTTCTTCTTGTTGGAGGCAAAAACTGCCAAGATCATTGTTTTTGCAAACGATTTTTGATAAAATAGTAACTGGACGGGCAAATACCGAAAGGAGCTCTAGATAAACTTTTAACGTCGAATGATCAAAATTAAAACCCGTCTAACCAATGTTAATTTAGAAGAACACCTTTTACTGATCAAATTTTCAACTATATTTTTGATTCTGCGATGAAGCTCTCGTCAGACCTTCTACTGTATTCTTTTATCCGATTCTTGAATGTAGTGTGGGTTACAATCTATCAAGAACTCGTACCGGTAGAACCTGGATAGCTTTAGTCTCAAAGACAAGTTATGAAACTGTTTAAGCCAACCCGCATATTTATAGAGCTACGTAGGGATCTGTGGAGTAATTATGAATCAGACTTCTAGTGTGACACAGATACCCATCTCGTGATTTCTGTAATTAAGTAAACTTCACAACGGTATCTGTAATTATAAAAATCTTGTAGCGGTTGCTGTAATTTTTATAAAACACTAAATTACAGTTCACACTACTAAAGAACTATAATTGCACTCTGACCCATAATCTCAAGGCCATCTTGCATTGAGCTCTTGTTATTAAATGCTTAACTTATCTTCCCACGATAAGATTCTCGATACCCGCCAATTAAATTTAATTATTGATAATTTAATTTAATCGGCATCTTTAAAGTCTTTAAGCCCTTCCACTTAACTTATTTGACCACAGAATAATCAAATCCACCTATAGGATTTGGCCCGATCAAAACTTATAAGCTTCTTTAAGGGGTATCATCAATCTCGATCATTCAAGACCTGGATTCCGTCAATAATTAATATTCACCATATAAATAATATCGCTATCCAACTCACTGGGAATATAGACCCATATAATATCACACCCTCTAATGAATCAAAAGAATGAATATTAAATATACGCAAATCAATAATTATTTCAAGATTAAGAGCATAAGCACAATTCATAATAACCTTGGAGTGTAAATTAATTTATATAATTAGTATAAAATTAATTACCCCAAATGTCTCGTTCAATACACACAAAATGTACTAGCACAGAGAGTCAAAACAATAGACGACGCTATTATTTGTTCCCTGTAGTCAAGACAGGCCAACTAAAACTTTATGCTACAGTCGTACCGATGGTATGTCCATTTTCGTCTAAACTGTGAACAAATAACTTATAATCTGCAAGAACCTAAAATCTGATCTTCTGTGTGTAAGCCGTACTCTACACACCAGATTAAATATTGTACAGAATAAAAGACATCCATGCATAACATTAAAAGAAATGATATTGCACACATTGTTAATTAAGATTCTCGTAAAATAGAAAATTAAATATTAAAAATATAATTTTCAATATATCAACCCTAACAATCTCTCATTTATACTCAAAATCATGCTGCCATACATTTGACTCCCATACCCTTCACATGACTATCAAAAGTCTTAGCCGGTAAGCACTTTGTAAAAAGATCTACAAGGTTGTTTCTTGATACAATCTTAATCATAGCAGCACCACCTCTCTGTACAATTTCTCTCGTATCAGGTGATTCTTACGCTTAATGGGCTTTCCTTTCTAGTGGGTCCTTGGTTTTTTCGAGTTTGTAACTACTCCGCTATTATCACAGTAAAGTGTAATAGCTGATTGAACTGAATGGACCACATCTAGATCCAACAGAAAGTTCCTGAGCTAAACAGCTTCCTTGGCTGCTTCAAAAGATGCCACGTACTTGGCCTCCATGGTAGAATCAACATTGCAGGACTGCTTGATACTCCTCTAACTTATAGCTCAACCTCCTAAGGTAAACACATATCATGAGGTTGACTTGTGGGAATCTTTGTCAGACTAGAAATCTGAGTCTGTGTATCCTAAAGGTACTAGACTGTCTGCTTGGTAAACTATCATATAATCCTTAATCCTTTTTAAGTACTTGATTATATTCTTTACTGCAGTCTAATGCTCCTTCCCTGGGTTAGACTAATATCTTCTAACCGTGCCAATGAAAAATCAGATGTCGGGTCTAGTGCAAAGCATATCATATATGAGGCTTCCTACCATCGAAGTATAAAGAACTGCCTTTATCTTCTCTATGTCATCAGGTGTCCTAGGACACTGATTTTTGAATAGAGTGATTCCATGCCTGAAAGAGAGAAACCCTTTCTTAGAATTCTGCATCCTAAAACGAGCATGGATATCATCGATATACTTTTCTTGTGATAATCTTAACATCCTTTCTTTTTTTATCTCGTATAAGCTTGATCCCAAGGATGTAACCGGCCTCTTCCAAGTTCTTCATATCGAATTGCCCTGATAACCATTCCTTAACCGTAGATAATGCCCCCACATCATTTCCAATTAGCAAGATATCTTCTACATAAAGTACTAGGAAGATCACCACGCTTTCATCACGCTTCTTGTACACACAGGACTTATCTAGACTCAGACCAAAATCATAAGACTTTATGGGTTGATCAAATCGAGTATTCTAAGATCTCGATACCTGCTTAAGTCCATAAATGGATCTCTTAAGCTTGCACAACATGTGCTCTTGGCCCTTTGCAATGAATCCATCTTATTGTATCATATAGATACACTGATCAAGACTTCTTTTAAAGAAAGCTATATTGACATCTATTTGCCAGATTTCAAAATCGAAATGAGCAGCAATGGATATGAAAATCAGGATAGACTTAAGCATGCCTATCGGCGAAAAGGTTTCCTCATAATCGATCCCTTGTTTCTTAATGAACTTTTTAGCAACAAGCGTAGCTTTGAAGGTTTTAACCTCTCCGTATGATCCTCTCTTTCTCTTGTAGATCCACTTGCATCTAATAGGTTTTATCCTTTCAGGTGGTTCTACAAGTTCCCAAACCTGATTAAAATACATAGATTCCATCTCAGAATTCATAGCCCTTTGCCAAAGGTCTGCATCTTTGTCCTGAAGTGCTTCATTGTTGTTACAAGGCTCGGTATCCAGTTCTGCTGGGATCTTGTTAAAAGTCTATCCTAAGAACATATATCGATCAGGTTGATGAAAAATTCTCCCACTACGACGAGGCACTACAAGTGTCTGTGTACTAGAAATAACACGCTGTGCAGAATCTGAACTTTATGCATCAGCACTCTGTTCATGATTTGCACCTATCCCGATAATACTCCCACTACGACGAGGCAATGGGATATCAGTAACTTGTGATTTCTCTTCCGTTCTACTGGTATTTTCTCTAAGTTCTTCTAGAATAATATTGCTTTTTGGCCTGTGGACCATAATATAATGCTCTTCTAAGAATCAGGCATTGGTGCTAACAATGACCTTCTGATCCTTAGGATTATGAAATAAACCACCCTTCAATCACTTGGGATACTGCACAAAGAAATAGATTTCTGTCCTTGATTTTAACTTACCTACGTTCTCTTTCAGCACATGTGCTGGATACTCCCAAATTCGAATGTGTTTCAGACTAAGCTTATGCTCGGTTCACAATTCTGTGAGAGTAGAAGGTACTATCTTAGAAGGTACCAAGTTTAAAATGTAAGCCGCTGTCTCTAATGCGAGTCCCCAAAATGAATAAAGTAATCATGAATAATTCGTCATAGACCTTACTATTTCCATAAGAGTCATATTCTTTCTTTCTGCTACAACATTCTGCTGTAGAGTGCCTAGTGTAGTCAACTGGGATATAATCCCTTCCGATGACAAGTAGTTCCTAAACTCTCTAAAGAGGTGCTCACCACCACGGTCGAATCGTAGTGATTTGATACTTTTACCCATACGCTTCTCCGCCTTTGCCTTGAATTCTCTGAATTTCTCAAAGCATTCAAACTTACGGTGCATCAGGTAAATGTATCCATACTTTGAGTAGTCATCAATGAAACTGACAAAGTACTCAAAGTCACATCTAGGTTGGATTGTCATAGGGCAACACACATCAGAATGAACCAGTTCTAACGGTTCTTTAGCTCTATAGTCTTTGGTCGAAAAAGGCATCTTGGTCATCTTACCCTTTAAACAAGATTCACAGACTAGAAGTACATTCACTTTCAATGAACTCAAAGGTCCATTTGCTACCAGTCTGTTTATTCTTTTTAGATTAATATCAACTAAGCGTAAGTGCCAAAGAAATGTTTGGTTCATTAAAGAAGGAAACTTTCTCTTATTTGGTAAATTTGATGTGTTATTCAATTCAGTTAGTTGCAGTGTAGGAGAGATAGGAGATACGACATACAGATTATCCACCAATGTACCACAACAGATAACTCATTTATTATCCTTAATAACCACAGAGTTATTAAAATAAACTAAATATCCGTCTTTAGCCAATCTAAAAATAGAAACTAAGTTCGTTTTAATAGATGATACATAAAGGCAATATCTCAATATTAAAATCAATCTCTACCAAAACTGAGAGTCACATCTCCTATTGCAACTGTTGTTACCTTTGTATTATTGTTCATATGTAGGTAGATTTCTCCATCACTAAGTTATTGAATTTTTTGAAACCCCTACAAAGAATTGCAAACATGATTAGTGGCTCCCATATCTGCACATCAGGTACCGGTAGATACCACCGCTAAACAATTTTTCACAACTAGTGAACAGAAATTACCCTTATTGTTCTACCTTCTGAGAAATATTGGACATAACTTTTTTCAGTGTCGTGTCTAGTTGCAGTGAAAACATCTGCCTTTCGGCTTTTTTGCACTAGTCCGTAGCCCACTAACTACCCTGAAAATTGTGTTACCCTGTTTCTGAACCTTTTTCTTCTTCATGCCTTTCGATATAGAGAATGAAACTTTTTTAGAAACAAACACATTTCTTGGTATTGAAGGAATACCATTGGTAGTTAAAGTAATATCCAAGTTACTTTTTCAATCAATAAAATCTGGTCCTGTAAGTTTGTTTTCTTTGAGTATTAAAGTGAGTGGGTTGAAAGCTATTTTAATCCTGACAATCACATAATTAAAAATACCATTAATTATGATGAGAAAAATTTTAAACTTATTTTAATTTGGTTTTCTCTACCATTTTAAAAGAAATTCGCCAGCAGCTTGATACCCTGTGAATTGCATGCCTCGATGGGAGGATGTCAGCTATCCATCGTATGACCAGACATGCCAATTCTTATTAATTTTACTATCCAGGTAATTGATCCTGCTAAGTAAAATTAAATAGCTAATATAGTTTCGGTCCAATATATAATAGCAGTGCCTCAGATGGAGAGAAAATTATTATATACAGCTAAGTGTTAACAATTACCTAATCCCAAATCAATCGCTTCACAATGAACCCTTCAGATGGAAAAATGATCCATGCTAACAATTATCCAGAATTATCCATAAAAGAAGTTTATATTGGCGATACTGTAATTAATCTGTCCAATGAGGTGGAAGGCCTTACTACCAACATGCATGGTTTAATTGCATCACCTACAAACTGGTGATGGAGACCGCGAGATTTATCTATGAATAAATTTTTTCTCCCACTTAGATTTTGAAAACCTTTTTTAGGGTTATAACAATTCGTTTAATTAAAATAAATTTATTAATTTCAAAAACCACACGATCTGAAAGAATCAAACATATTTTCGTATACACGATTCCAAAGATTCCAGTTTGCCAAACCATCTTTTTATGTTTAAATGCGTAACAAATAAAATTTAATAAATGCACAATTTTTTCTTCAGCCTTTCAGTTAAGATAGTGATTAAAGGAATTTATTTATTTTATTTTCTATTTCACATATTTTGAAAAATAATAATTTATTTCGATTAAATATTTTTTCATTTAATTAATTCAAAATTCAAAATTAATTTTCACATTTTTTCAAGATATCCAATTTTATGAACAATCATCTAAAACGTGGTATTTTCTAAAAAATAAAATATTTAAGGTTTTTCCATTTAATTAAAAATAGTAATTAAAAAAAACTTAATTATATTTTCTATTACAAAATATTTTAATTAAAATCAAATTTTTTGAATTAATTAAATTAACAGAATAAATAAAACAGATATGCAACTATCTATGCAGTTCATATATATATAAACACGATATGTATATATTCTGATTTTATGATCAAAGTGAAACACTAAAGTATTTCAGTCTCTTGTTGAGATAAGCTGTAATAATCTTCATTCTTGTCAGTTTACTGTATACTGATTGCATCAAACTTTCTTGATACATTTTGATATATAAGTATATCGCATCATTATCTTCAAACATATCAGAAAGCGAACAAAACAACCCCGAAAATCCAAAACCACCACTGCGCCACTGTCGCCGCCTAGTGCCGCAGGCTTCAGGCGGCTATTGCTGCCGCCGCGCTGCTACATTTTTGACGTTCTTTATATTGAAAATTAGCTCTCAAAAAATAGTATTTTTTTGTCAAAAAACATGCTCAAAAATTGCACGAAAAAGCCCAAAAAATTCCCAACAGTCGCCGCCCCAAACAGCCTCTAATTGGGATTTTTCCCATGGTCGTTTTGAACCCAATTTTTCTAAAAAAAATAACTCAAATATACAGCCACATGATGCTTGAAAGAATGCCTCAAAAATAGTCCAAAAAAGGCCCGAAAACAACCCCTGAATAGCAACGCCTAGCGCCGCTGCCGTGCCACCGAAAACCGCCTATTTTGTGCACTATCTTGGCTCAGTTTTTTGATGGTTTTTGGACAGTATTTTAAGGTATGTTTATTGCTATTTTATGCCAAAAAAATGCTCAAAAAATAGTCCTAAAAATGATCCAAAAAATCATCAAAATCGTCGCCGAACCACTGCCTGCAAAGCCGCTGGTGGTGGGCTATTTTTAATGATTTTTTACGCTATTTTTGACTTATTTTTTCTGCTGTTTTTAATGCATAAATACTGCAAAAAACTCATCAAAAAATTGTTTAAAACATTTAAAAATTTACCGCAATCCGTGGCCCGTAAAAACTCAAAACCACCGCCGGTGCCGATGCCGCCGCCTGGTCTTCGTGTTATTGGATATTCAACATGTTCTTAAATAATCTAAACAACATTTAAAAATAAAAAACTAGCTATTACATCGATCATATATCTCGAAAGCTCACATTTGATCTATCACGGTCAACTCCCGTGATTAAAAAAATAATCATCATTCAAACCATTCAATCAAATATAAAATAAATGACGATCATAAAATCAGGATTAAAACGCATACAAAACTAAGTTAGCACAGCTCTAAAACTACTCGGCCCTGATAAACCGTAAACAAAAAATAAAATAGCTCTGATACCAATTACTAGAGGCAAGACTGTCAAGATTATTATTTTTGCAAATGGATTTCGGTAAAACAATAACTGGATGGGTAAACGCCGAAACGAGTTTCAGATAAAACTTTTGACATCGAACGATCAAAATTAAAACCTGTGCAACTAAAGTTAATTTAGAAAAATACTTTTTACCAGTTAAATCTTCAACTACGTCTTTTATTTTGAGTTTAAGCTCCCATTAGACCTTATACTGTATTCCCTTATGCGATTCTTAAATGTAGTGTGGGCTACAATCTATCAAGAACTCGTTCCAGCAGAACCTGAACAGCTTTAGTCTCGAAGACAAGTTGTAAAATTGGTTCAGTCTATCCGCATATTTATAGGGCTATAGTAGAGACCTGTGGAGTAATTATGAATCAGACTTCTAGTGTGACACAGATACCCATCCAGCGATTTCTGTAATTAAGTAAACTTCACTGCGGTATCTGTAATTATGAAAATCTTGTAGCGATTTCTGTAATTTTTATAAAATACTAAATTACAGTTCACACCACTAAAGAACTATAATTGCACTCTGACCCAAAATTTTAAGACCATCTTGCATTGAGCTCTTGTTATTAAATTCTTAACTTATCTCCCAACGCTAAGATTGTCGATACCTACTAATTAAATTTAATTACTGATAATTTAATTTAATCGGCATCTTTAAATTCCTTAAACCCTTCTACTTAATTTATTTGACCGCCAGATAATCAAATCCACCAGCAGGGTTTGGCCTGGTCAAAACTTATAAGTTTCCTTAAGGGTTTATCGTCAATCTCAATCATTCGAGACTTGGATTCTATCAATAATTAATATTCACCATATAAATAATACCGCTATCTAACTCACCAGGAATATATAGACCCATATAAGATCGTACCTTCTAATGAATCAAAAAACAAATATTAAATATATGTAAATCAATAATTATTTCAAGATTAAGAGTATAAACACTAATTATAATAACTTTGGGGTGTGAATTAATTTATATAGTCAGTATAAAATTAATTACTCCAAATGTCCCGTTCAATACACAAAAAGTGTACTAGCACAGAGAGTCAGAGTAATAGATGATGATATTATCTGTTTCCTAGAACCAAGTCAAGCCTACTAAAATTCTGTGTTACAGTCGTACTGACGGTAAATTCATTTCCATCTAAATTGTGAACAAATAATATATAATTTGCAAGAACCTAAAATCTGATCTTCTGTGTGTAAACCGTACTCTACACACCAGATTAAATGCTGCACATAATAAATGACAGCCATGCATAACATTAAAAAAAATGGTATTGCATACATTGCTCATTAAGAATCTTACAAAATAGAAAATTAAATTTATTAAAATAAAATTAAATATTAAAAATTTGATTTTTAATATACCAACCCTAACAATCTCTCACTTATACTCAAAACTCTGTTGCCATACATCTGACTCTCATGCCATCTACATGACTATCAAAAGTCTTAACTGGTAAGCTCTTTGTAAAAGGATCTGTAAGGTTGTTTCCCAATGCAATCTTGGTCATAGCAATATCACCTCTCTATACAATTTCTCGTATCAATTGATACTTACGCTGAATGTGCTTTCTTTTCTCCTGAACTCTTGGTTCCTTCGAGTTTGCAGCCACTCCGCTATTATCACAATAAAATGTAATAGCCGATTGAACTGAAGGTACTACATCCAGATTCAACACGGAGTTTCTGAGCCAAACGGCCTCCTTGGCTGCTTCAGAAGCTGTTACGCACTCAGTCTCTATGGTGGAATCAGCAACGCAGGACTGCTTGATACTCTTTCAACTTATAGCACCAATTCCTAAGGTAAACACATATCCTAAGGTAGACTTTACGAGAATCTTTGTTAGACTAAAAATCTGAGTCTGTGTACCCTAAAGTTACTAGACTGTCTGTTTGGTAAACCATCATATAATCCTTAATCATTTTCAGGTACTTAATTATATTCTTTACCGCAATTCATTGCTCCTACCCTGGGTTAGACTAAAATTTACTAACCATGCCAACGGAAAAACAAATGTCGGGTCTAGTGCAAAGCATAGTATACATGAGGATTCCTAATACCGAAGCATAAGGAACTGCCTTTAACTTCTCTATCTCATTAGGTATCTTAGGACATTGATATTTGAATAGAGTGATTCCATGTCTGAAAGGAAGAAACTCTTTCTTAGAATCCTACATGCTAAAACGAGCAAGGATATCATTGATATACTTTATTTGTGATAAGCCCAACATCCTTTGTTTCTGATCTCGCACAAGCTTGATTCCAAGGATGTAACTGGCCTCGCTCAAGTCCTTCATATCGAATAGCCCAGATAATTATACTTTAATCGTAGATAATGCCCCCACATCGTTTTTGATGAGCAAAATATCGTCTATATAAAGTACTAGAAAGATCATGATGCATCATTAACCACTACCTAATCCTGAATCAATCGCTTCGCAATGAACTCTTCAGATTGAGAAGTGATCCAAACTAATAATTATCCAGAATTATCTCCAAAGGATGTTTCCGACGATATCACAATTAATTCTGTTCGATATGGAGAAAGACCTTACTGTCAACACGTAGCATTAATTACATCACCGACGAACTAGTGATGGAGATCGCAGGATTTATCTGTGAATAAATTCTCTCTCCTCCTTAGTTTTTTAAAATATTTTTGAGGGTTAAAAAAACTGTTTAATTCAAATAAATTTATTAATTTTGAAAAACAACACAATCCAAAAGATTCCAGTTTTTTTAAATCATTTTTTTCGTATTTTAATGTGTAAAAAAAATCAGATGTACAATTTTTCCTTTACTTTACAACTAAGGTATTGAATAAAGCCATTCAAGTACGGTTTATTACACATTTTTTTTTTCAAAAAAATGATAATTTATTAAAATTAAACCTTTTTCATTTAATTAATCTAAAAGTTTAGAATTAATTTTCACGTTTTTTCAAAATATTTGATTTATTAAAAAATTATCTTAAATGTGTTATTTTGTAAAAAATAAATTATCTAAAATTTTTTCATTTAATTAAAAAACTTTTAATTAAAAAAATTTAATTTAATTTTTCTTTACAAAATATTAATTAAAACTGAAGTTTCTTGAATTAATTAAATTAAACAGAAAGTATAAAATAAATATTTATCATCCACGTAATTTATATAAATGAATAAACAAGATAATTATAGCTCGATTTTATGAGCGAAGTGAAACTCTATCCAGTTTCAAGTTCATGTATCTAGATAAACTTTCAATTTTTCAACTGCTGTAAAAAGCTGCTTATTCTTGTCAGAATCTAACAAGAATTCATTCATTCATAGTGTTATAGATATACAATACTTCTTAAGCAAAACATATCAGAAAATAGCCCCCGAAGCTGCCTCAAACAGCCTCAACCGCTGGCCACCCGCTGGCGCCGCCGGCAACACTACACCAGTCTCTTTCCGAGGCTTTTTCGACCTCTTTTCGAATTCCGATTTCGTCCCTATTTTTTCTGAAACATAACTAACAAAATAATCTATTTTTTTTTTTTTATAAAAACCCCAGTTCGAAAATGTCGAGAAAAACGGCTTTCGATGAATGTTGAACCACCACTGCCACTGCTGCCGTGTTGCCTACTGTGCCGCTAACTTTTCGAGGTAGTTTTGGCTTGATTCGAACTCCATTATTTTTTTTTATTTTTTTGAAAAATAGCTTACAAAATATACTACTTTTTTGTAAAACCCCTAGTTCGAAAATATCCCACAAACAGCCATCGAAAACCTCTGAAGAAACTGCCACCGCCCACCTTCGCCGCCCCAACTTGCGCCACCTATTTTGCCTTCTTTCCATGGTTGATTCAGCTCCTTTTTTGCACTATTTTTAACACTGATATCCAAAAATACAATGCCCAGAAGAACGCCTCCAAAATAATCTCAAAAACCTTGAAATTGAGCCCCGAATGACCCCGGACTTCATGCTGTCGGTTGCCCTTATTGCCGCCTTTTCGACTTATTTTTCCAGCCTATTTTACTGCTATTTTGTGTCTAAAAAACTACACAAAATCTGTTCTGAAAAAGTCACAAAATTGAACCAAAAAGGGCCCCCAAGCCGCTGACCAAAGCCGACGATGGTGGGCTATTTTCCCGCCCCTTTTTGTTGCGTTTTTGGACCTATTTTGCTGTTATTTTTAAGACACAAAATTAGCAATAAACTTACCGAAAAACTTGTATGAAAACCGTGCAAAAATTGTTGCGATCCGTTGCCCGAAACACTCAAAATCACTGCTGAAACCACCAATTGTACTGTTGCCCGTTCATCGTGTTCTTGGATATTTGAACATGTTCTTAAATATTCTACAATATCTAAAAATAATAATAAAAGCTTTTACATCGAAAACCTATGTCTCAAAAGCTCACATTCAAACTAAAAAAGTTTAAACTATCACAATTAACCCTCATTGTTAAAAAAATAAATAAT
This sequence comes from Heliamphora ciliata, assembly GCA_032360265.1. Classification (NCBI taxonomy): domain Eukaryota; kingdom Viridiplantae; phylum Streptophyta; class Magnoliopsida; order Ericales; family Sarraceniaceae; genus Heliamphora; species Heliamphora ciliata. The sequence goes on from JAUMHN010000002.1 coordinate 698,263, forward strand.
CATCATTCTCACATTTAATCAAACATGAAAATAATGACAATTATAAAATTGGGATTCGAACGCCTGCAAAACAAAGTTAACACAATTTTAAATCTACCCAATCTCTCGATTAAACCATATTCATTAATCAAAAAGGCTTTGATACCAATTATTGGAGGCAAACTGCTAAGATCATTAATTTGAATATAATTTTTTAATAAAAAATTACTAGATGGGCAATCGCTAAAATAGGCTCCAGATTAAATCTTTTTGATGTTGAACGATCAAAATAAAACCTGTACTCCCAAAGTTAGATTCGAGATTATACCTTTCGAAATTTGGTAGATTGATTTCGGCTACTACAAGAACCATGAATGTGAATCCTTCGAATTGAAGCCCTAATCAGCCTTCTACTATATTCCTGATGCGAATCACGAATGTAAGGTGGGCTACGATCCTTCATGAACTTAAACCTGCCAAACTAATCACAATAGGAAATACGTGAAAACTCTAGTCTTCAAAGACGACTTATGATTTATCTTTAGCATAACCGCATATATATAGGGCTACAATAGGGACCTGTAGAGTAAATATGACTTAAGCTTCTAATATAATAATGAAATCCCGCATGTCCCTAAGGTAATTTCATAAAAACATAAATTATAATTCATACCACTAAAGAATTATAATTGCACTCCTAGCTACATTCTTAAAATCGATTATTCGAGTTCCGGTTATTAAATGCTTAACTCATCTCCCCAAGTTAAGATTCACAATACTCGCCAATTAAATTTAATTATTGACAATTTAATTTAATTGGCTTCTTAGAATTCTTTAAGCCCTTCCGCTTAACTTATTTTCTAGTCGGATAATTAAATCCACCTATACGGTTTGACCCGGCCAAAACTTATAAGTTTCATTAAGAGGGTATCGTCAATCCCGAACAATCGAGACGTGAATTCCGTCAATAATTAATATTCACCATATATTTAATACAGCTATCCAAGTCATCGAAACTATTGATCCATAATAGATTGCACCCTCTAATGAATCAAAACAAAGATTATTAAATATATGTAAATAATAATTATTTCGGAATTAAGAGTATAAGCACTCATAAAAACCTTGGGGTGTGAATTAATTTATATAGTCAATATAAAATTAATTACCCCAATGTGGTTCCGTTCAATACACATAAAGTGTACTAACACAGAGAGTTGAAACAATAGATGACGTTATTATCTGTTCCCGTAACCAAGACAGGCCTACTAAAATTATGTACTATAGTCGTACCGATGGTTTGTCCAATTCCATCTAAACTATGAACTTAAAACTTATATTCAACAAGAACCTATAATCTGATCTTTTGTGTGCAAGCCGTATTCTACATACCAGATTAAATACTTTACAGAATAAAGGACATACATGAAAAATATTGAAGAAATGATATTGCATATATTGTTCATTAAGATTATCATAAAATAGATAAATAATTTTATTAAAAATAAAATTAAATACTAAAACCAAATAAAATTTATGATTTTTAGTATACAACATTGACATACTTGTTAGCTCAAGAGCTTTTTATATTGATTTTGATGATTTTCATAAATTTATTTTCTAAGAATAAATAGATTTAAAAGGATAATATTTTATATTTTCAAAATGAAAGTGTTAACACATTTTAAACATTTGAGTCGACACATTTAGCTAAAAGAAATAAATAAACTCTCAAAATGATTAAAACACTTAAGTATTCTTGAAAGAGAATATTTTGTTTTAAACCCAATTGAAAATTAAGTCAAATACTTTTAAGGTAAAGAATACTTGAAGCATATCAAGTGTATCAATACCTTTGAACAAATAGTTTAACACCCTAATAGTTTTATGAAGTTGCTTTAAGGTATCAAAAATTAGTGTCGACATAAATGAATTTTGTGTCAACACAAAAGACCCGAAGCTCTCAGGACTCAAAATGAGTCGACACAAATAAAATTTGTGTCGACGCAAAAGTGGTTCCTTACTTTTGGTATCTAGAACTTTGAGTCGACACAATTAACAAATGTGTCGACACAAAATAACTGAGACCACCTGCAGATTTTGGGTATCAACACAAAATAGAAGATGAGTCGACATAAGTTTCGAGCCCGCCTGAAGAAATTTGGTGTCGACACCAAAGTCCAAAAGTGTCGACACAAATATACCGAAGGTTCTTGTAGATTTTAGTGTCGACACCAAAGAAGAATTGAGTCAACATAAAGTGCCTCCTCCCGGATGCTGAAGTTCAATTTGAGTCGACACCAAACCCAAAGGTGTCGACACCGTGGTGTTGGTGATGAAGATTGCAAATTTATGTCGACACCTCAGAAGTTGTGTCGACCCAATCACTTGAAGATTCCTACCCTAGACATTTTGTGTCGACAACAAAGGCTTTTGTGTCGACACCTGCGACGCAGATTCAAATTCGCGGCAGACTTCAATGATTTCATTTTTAGCATTTAATGCCCTCACCTACCTCCAACGGTTATGAATGCATAAGAGCTTATATAAGGAGTAACTTCTCAGCATTTAATCACACTGGAGACTTACAATCACTGTTCTGTTGCTTGAATCAATCTCAATATTCTCAAGCTCTCATTTATTGCTGAAGCTCCAGCTCTTATTTCTCATCTTTCATTACATTCTCATTTATTGTAAATCAATTTCTATAAAGAGAGTGAGTGTTTGTCATTAATACTCTTCATTTATTGTAATTAAGGGTGAGTCACCCTTTATCTTTTGAGTGAGTGAGTAAATCTCATCAAAAAAGTGTTCAAGAGAGATTAAAAAAAAACAAGAGATTATTTTCATAGGATCTTCTTGAAGCTGATATAGGCTTTTGAATATGCCCGTAAACATTTGATATCTTAAGCAAAGACTTAAAGTTGTAAAGGCTTAGAATTCGTCTGTGAAGCATTCTATATAGTGAAAATACTCAAGAGAAAACTTGAGAAGTGGACGTAGTCTTGGAAGAAGCCAAACTACTATAAAATTCTTGGTGTCTGGTTTTGTCTCTCTATATCTAATCTTTTTAATATTTACTTTGCATTAATCCTTGATTATCATGCTATATTTGCTTGCGATATTAAAATGTTTTCAAAAAGGTTTCAAAAATTATTTTAACATTTTAAGACCCAATTCACCCCACTTTTGAGTTGTCTAGAACTAACAATTGGTATCAGAGCTTAGGCTATTATTTTTATTTAACCGTTTAAGAGTTTTTATGGCAACCATTAGCATTAAACCTATCCAATCCGAAGGTCTGTCGACCAATTGACCTCCCTTGTTCAATGGAACAAATTACAATTATTGGAAGGATAGAATGAGAATTTACATTCAAGCCATAGACTATGACCATTGGCGGGTTATTGTTAATGGACCTAAAAGACCTATCAAAACCGTTGAAGGGGCTTCCATCTCGAAACCTGAGACTGAATGGATTGAAAATGATATTAGAAAAATTCAAAAGAACGCTAAAGCCTTGAATCTCCTATATTGCTCACTTAACCTAAATGAGTTCAATAGGATCTCTACATGTGACACTGCAAAAGAAATATAAGATAGACTCGAAGTTACCCATGAGAGTACTAATCAAGTAAAAGAGTCCAAAATAAGTCTGCTTGTGCATAACTATGAGTTATTTAAAATGAAGAATGATGAAACTATATCTGATATGTTTACTCGCTTCACTAATATTATTAATGGACTAAAATCTCTTTACAAGATTTATACAAATGCAGAAATTGTGAGAAAAATTCTTAGGTGCATGCCTAAGAGTTGGGAAGCTAAGGTCACGGCCATTCAAGAAACCAAAAACCTCAACACACTCAGCCTAGAAGAACTTATTGGTTCTCTCATGACCTATGGGATGAACATAAAGATGGACGATGAGGATGACAACAAAAAGAAGAAATGCATCGCCTTCAAGTCCTCAACTCATGATGAAGAATCCGAGAAAGACTCCTCAAGTGATGAGAATAAAGACATGGCTCTCATCACAAAGAAATTCAAGCGGTTTCTTAGAAATAAAATACAAGGAGGAAGAAGATCCTTCAAGAAGGAAGGATACAAAGGCGAGCCTAACAAGTTTAAAGGTGACTCTAGTTGACTCAAAATAGATCACAAGAAGGATGAAATAATCTGCTATGAATGCAAAAAACCTGGACACATCAAGGTAAAATGCCTTCTGCTCAAAAATCAATTCAAAAAGGGCTTTAAGAAAGCCATGATAGCTGCATGAGGTGAGAGTGATGAGAGCAGTTCTGAGGATGAAAAGGAAGAAAATGAAGTAGCAAATCTATGCCTCATGGCTAGAGAAGAAGATGAGATAACCCCTAACCCTTTTTCCTTAGATGAATTGTAAAGTGCATTTAAAGATCTGCACGATGAGCTGAGAAAAATGGGTGCAAAGAACTCTATTTTGAAAAAGTTAGTTCTTTCCTCCTCAAGTGAGATTGAAACCTTAAAAAATGAAAAACTTGTTTCATTAAAACAAGTCTTTATTTCGAAAGATGAAAACGAGGTTTTGATTGAAAAGATTGAAGACCTTACTAAAATTGTTTATAAGTTCACTCAAGGAAAGAACAACTTAGACAAACTTCTTGGCATGCAAAAATGTGTTTTTGACAAAGCTATAATTGGGTATAAGCCAAAGAAGAAACAAAAGTTCTTAAGCAACATCTTTGTCAAGGCATCTTCTAATTATACAAATGCCACTTGATTTCATTGCTATGAACATGGACACACTCTCACACATTGTCTACATAGAAAAATTTCAAATAATTCTGTCAAAAAGATTTAGGTTCTTAAAGGTATACATCCTTAAGGAACTAACTCCAAAGGACCCAAGATAATTTGGGTACTAAAAATCAAAACTTGATTCTCCTTGCCGGTATATCTCAAATTCTCATTCAAAGAAGAGATGTGGTATCTCGGTAGCACATGTTCAAGGCACATGATAGGCGACTAATTGGTGTTTCCATCTCTTAAATGAAAATATGGTGGATTTGTGACTTTTAGAGACAATAGCAAAGGAAAAATCATAGGAATTAGATGTATCGGTAAAATTCCTTCCCTTTTATTGAAAATATTTTGCTTGTTGATGGTTTAAAACATAACCTTCTTAGCATAAGTCAACTTTGTGACAAAGGCCATAAGGTTGTGCTTGATCATGTTAAGTGTGTTATTAAAAATTTAATTAGTAAAAAACTTATATTTGAAGGCCAAATACATGAAAATGTTTATACATTTACTCTCAACAATCTTTCTAAGAATGACACCAAGTGCTTAGCCACCTTGAGTGATAATAGTTGGTTGTGGCATAGAAGGCTTGGACAT
>JAUMHN010000002.1:703717-716803 GCA_032360265.1 Heliamphora ciliata
TGAAACCACGAATGCAAAAACATCTCAAATGTTTCTCATTAATATGCCAGGGATCAAGAATAAAAAACCTAAAAAGCGTGACTTTTCAGTATACATTCCTAACACTGTAGACTCACATTCGATCTAAAAAAACTTAATCTATCACGATCAACTCTCGTGATTAAAAAAATAATTATAATTATCATTTAAACCATTCAATTAAACATGAATAAAAAGATGATCATAAAATCGGAATTAAAACACCTGCAAAACAAAGTTAACACAACTCTAAATCTACTCGGCACCTCGATAAACCATAAACAAAAAGTAAAACGACTCTGATACCAATTGTTGGAGGCAAAACTGTCAAGATCATTATTTTTGTAAACCATTTTCGATAAAAATTAACTGGACAGGTAAATGTCGAAACGAGCTCCAGATAAAACTTTTGATGTCGAATGATCAAAATTAAAACCTGTGCAACCACAGTTAATTTTGAAGAATTCCTTTTTAGGTCGATTCTCTAACTACGAACATTTCGATTCCGAGTTGAAGCTCTCGTCAAACCTTCTACTATATTCCCTTGTGCAATTTCTGAACATAGTGTAGGCTACGATCCTTCGGGGACACGTACCGGCAGAACCTAGTCAGCTTTTGTCATGAAGATAAATTATGAATTTGGTTTAACCTACCCGCATATTGATAGGGTTACAACAGGAACCTACCGAGTAATTATGATGAAGACTTCTATGGTAACCCATATATGTATCCAGCGATTTTTGCAATTAAGAACACTTTTCAGCAGTATCTGTAATTATGAAAATCTTACAGCAGTTTTTGTAATTCCCATAAAACACTAAATTACAGTTCACACGACTAAAGAACTGTAATTGGACTCTAAGCCATAATCTCAAGACTATCTTGCATTGAGCTCTTGTTATTAAATACTTAACTCATATTCCCACGTTACAATTCGTTACACCTACTAATTAAATTTAATTACTGGTAATTTAATTTAATCGGCATCTTTAAATTCCTTAAGCCCTTCCGTTTAACTTATCTAACAGCCGAATAATCAAATTCACCTGCAGAATTTAGACTTGTCAAAACTTATAAGCTTCTTTAAGGGAGTTTCGTCAATCCCGATCATTCGGGACGTGGATTCCCTCAATAATTAATATTTACCATATAAATAATACTGCAATCTAACTCACCAAAAATATAAACTCATATAAGATTGCACCCTCTAATGAATCAAAATAACAAATATTAAATATAAGTAAATTAATAATTATTTTAAGATTAAGAGTACAAGCACTCTCATGATAACCTTAGAGTATGAATTAATTTATATAATCAGTATAAAATTAATTACACAAATGTGTCCCGTTCAATACACACAAAGTGTACTAGCATAGAGAGTCGAAACAATAGACGACGCTGTTATCTGTTCCCCATAACCAGGACAGGTCTACTAAAATTCTATGCTATAGTTGTACCGATGGTATGTTTATTTTCATCTAAACTGTGAACAAATACTTATATTCTACAAGAACCTCAAATTTGGTCTTCTATGTGCAAATCGTACTCTACACACTAGATTGAATATTGTATAGAATAAAGCACATCAATGCATAGCATTAAACAAATGATATTGCATACATTGCTCATTAAGATTCTCGTAAAATATAAAATTAACTTTATTAAAAATTAAAATTAAATACTAAAATAAAAAAAAACATGATTTTTAGTATATAACCCTAACAATCTCTCACTTATTCTGAAAACCATGCTGCTATACATTAGACTCCCTTACCCTCTACATGACTATAAAAATCTTAACTGGTAAGCTCTTTCTAAAAGGAACTACAAGGTTGTCTACTAATACAGTCTTGGTCACAGCAACATCACATCTCTGTTCAATTTCTCGTATCAAGTGATACTTATGCTCAATGTTCTTTCCTTTTTTATGAACTCCAAGTTCATTCGAGTTTGCAACCACTCTGCTATTAACACAATAAAGTGTAAAGCCGACTAAACTGAAGGGACCACATCTATATCCAATAGGAAGTTCCTCTGCCAAACGGCCTTCTTGGCTACTTCAGAAGTTGCCATGTACTCGGCCTCCATAGTGAAACCAGTAATACAGGACTACTTGATACTCCTCTAACTAATAACTCCACCTCTTAAGATAAACGCATATCCTGAGGTATACTTATGAGAATCTTTGTCTGATTGAAAATCTGAGTATGTGTATTCTAAAGGTACTAGACTGTTAGCCTGGTAAACTAATATATAATTCTTAGTCCTTTTTAAGTACTTGATTATATTCTTTACTGCAGTCCAATACTCCTACCCTGGGTTAGACTGATATCTGCTAACCATGCCAACAGCAAAGCAGATGTCGGGTCTGATGCAAAGCATAGCATACATTAGGCTTCCTACTCCCGAAGCATAAGAAACCACCTTTATCTTCTCTATCTCATCAAGTGTTTTAAGACACTGATCCTTTGATAGAGTGATTCCATGCCTGAAAGTGAGAAATCCTTTCTTTGAATCCTGCATGCTAAAACGAACAAGGATATTATTGATATACTTTGCTTGTGATATGCCCAACATCCTTCGTTTCTGATCTCACACAAGCTTGATTCCAATGATGTGACTGGCTTCTCCCAAGTCCTTCCTATGGAACTAACCAGATAATCATACTTTTACCATAGATAATACCCCCACATCATTTTCGATGAGCAAGATATCATCTACATAAAGTACTAGAAAGATCACCACACTTCCATCATGCTTTTTGTACACACAGGACTCATTTGGACTCTAATCAAAATCATAAAATTTTATAGCTTGATCAAATTAAGTATCCCAAGACCTTGATGCCTGCTTAAGTTCATAAATAGATCTCTTATGCTTACACAACATGTGCTCATGGTCCTTTGCTATGAAATCATATGGTTATACCATATAGATACACTCATCAAGACTTTTATTAAGGAAAGCTGTCTTGACATCTATTTGCTAAATTTCGTAATCGAAATGTATAGTAATGGATAAGAGAATCTCAATAGACTTAAACATGGCTACTAACGAAAGATTTCCTCATAACTGATCCCTTTATTCTGAGAAAACCCTTTTGTAACAAGCCTAACTTTGAAGGTTTCAAACTTTCTGTCAGCTCCTCTATTTCTATTATAGATCCACTTGCATCCAATGAGTTTTATCCCTTCAAGTGATTCTACAAGTTTGCAGACCTAATTAGAATATATAGATTCTATGTCTGAATTCATAGCCTTTTGTCAAATATTTACATTTTTATCCTGAAGTGTTTCATTGTAGTTACAGGATTTGATATCAAGTTCTATCAGGATCTTATCAAAAGACTCTTTCAAAAATATATACCGATCAGGTTGATGAACAATCTTTCCACTACGACGAGACACTACCTGTGTCTGTGTACTAGTAGTAACACGTTGTGCAGAATCTAAATCCTGTGCATGATTGACACTTGTCCCGATAATTCTCCCACTACAACGAGGTAATGGGATATCAGTGACTTGTGCTTCCTCTTTCGTTCTACTGGTATTTCTACTTAGTTCTTCTAAAACAATTTTACTTTTGGGCCTGTGGTCTATAATGTAATTCTTTTCCAATAATAAGACATTGGTGCTAACACTGACTTTCTGATCCTTAGGATTATAAAATAGACCACCCTTCATTTTCTTGGGACACCCCATAAAGAAACAGACTTCTTTCTTCCAACTTATCCACGTTCCCTTTCAGCACATGTGTTGGACACTCCTAAATTTGAATATGTTCTAGACTAAGCTTACGCCTGGTCTACAATTCTGTGGGAGTAGAAGGTACTAACATAGAAGGTACCTAGTTCAAAATGTAAGCCGCTGTCTTTAATGTGAGTCCCTAAAACGAATTAGGTAAACTTGAATAACTCATCGTGGACCTTACCATCTCCATAAGAATCCTATTCCTTCTTTGTACTACACTAGTCTGCTGCGAAGTGCTTGGTGCAATCAACTGAGATATAGTCATATCTGATAACAAGTAGTCCCTAAACTCAAAGGTCTATCTTCTACCACTCTATTTATCCTTTTTAGATTAATATCGCCCAAGCGTAAGTGCCAAAGAAAGGTCTGGTTCATTAAAGAAAGAAACTTTTTTATATGATAAATTAGATGTGTTATTTATCCTTTGTTCTGCTTATTGAGAAAAATCGAACACTACTTTTTTCAATACCCAAACTAGTTATAGTGATAGCATTTGCCTCTCGGCTTCTTCACACCAGTTTTTTGTCCCTTAACTGCTTTTGGACTTGTGCCTCCCTGTGTTTGAACCTTTTTCTTCTTCTTATCTTTCGGCATAAAGGAAGAACCTTTTTAAACAACATACACAGAACCTGGCTTCCCAAAAACACTCTCGGCTGCTTAATGATCTTTAAGAAGTCCTGCCAATGAAAAGCTGAGCTTGTTCATGGTATAGTTAAGGCAAAACTGCTTAAAACTCTCAGGCAATGAATGGAGTATGATATTAACTTGGGTTTCTCTGTCAATTTCAGCTCTTGGGATCTCCAGTTCATTCAGATGACTGATCATCTTCAGAACATGATCCCTAACTGGAGTGCCTTCAGTCATGTTTGCATTCATAATAGACTTCATGACCATCTGCCTAGCAGCACGATTTTGATCTCCAAACATTTCTTTGAGGTTCATAATCATGTCTTAGGCACTAGGCACAGATTAATCCGGATGCTACAGTACATTTGATATAAAAGCCAAAATGTAACAGAGAGCCATCTAATCAGCTTTTTGTCACTTCTGATGGGCCTGAATTTCCAATTTGGTTACCCCCACATCAGATACTGATGGACATATCTCTGTTAATACAAACTTATAGTCCTCAGCAGTTAATATAATGTTCAAATTTCTTTTCCAGTCAGCATAGTTTGGTCCCGTAAATTTATTTTATTTCAGTATTGAAGCGAGTGGATTGAAAGCCGTTTTAATATTGAGAATCACATAATTAAAAAAATCGTTAATTATGAAGAGCAAAATTTTGAATTTATTTTAACCTGGTTCCCTATACCATTTTAAAATAAATTCGCCAGCAGCTTGGTACCTTGTGAATAGCATGCATCGATGGGAGGACATCTACTATCCATCGTTTGTCCAGACACGTCAATTCTTATTAATTTTACTATCTAGGCAACTAATCCTACCAAATAAAATTAAAAAGCTGACATAACTTCGATCCATTAAATAATAGCAGTGACTCAGATGGAGAGGATACTATTTATTTACAGCTGAGTGTTGACCATCACCCAATCCTAAATCAATCGCTTCGCAATGAACCCTTTAAATAGAGAAGTGATCTACACGAACAATTATTCAGAATTATTCCTAAAGGAGGTTTGTACTAGCGATACCGCAATTAATCTGTTCAATGGGAAAGAAAGCCTTACTGTCAACACGCAGGATTTAATTACATTGCCAACAAACTAGTGATGGAGATCGCGGAATTTATCTGTGAATAAATTCTCTCCCACTTAGATTTTTAAATTTTTTTTAGGATTATAAAAATCTATTTAATTAAAATAAATTTATTAATTTTGAAAATCGCATGATCTAAAAAAGTCCAAAACTCCTTTTTGTATACACGATTCCAAATATTTTCGGTTTACCAAACCATCTTTCCATATTTTAATGCGTAACAAATAAAATTCGATGAATGCACAGTTTTTTCTTCAGCTTTTCAGCTAAACTAGTGATTAAAACTATTTATTTATTTTATTTTATGTTACACATTTTTCAAAAATTACAGTTTATTTAGATTAAATATTTTTTTATTTAATTAATTTAAAATTCAAAATTTATTTTTCATATTTTTTTAAGATATCCAATTTAATAAAAAATCTTCTTAAACATTGTGAGACCCTGTACCGTTTTAATTTTGACATATATATATATATATATATATATATATATATGATGACGTGTTTTTCCTTCATGTTATATGTCATCGATGCATGGTTTATGCTTTGGAGTTATAGAACAGCATGTGTAGATGCGTTTTATGCTTTCTCGGAACACAAAACTCGAAACCAAAACAGTAGGCTATTCGGTCGACTGAACTGGTGAGTTCGGTCGACTGAACTGGTGAGTTCGGTCGACTAAACTGAAACCCAGTAGGTTGAGAACCTTGGGTTAGATCGACTGGGGGGCTTGGTCCAGTCAACTGAACCATTTTTCTTGAGTTTGGTCGACCGAACTCAAGAGTTCGGTCAACTGAACTGAGGCAGTGCACATTTTACGAGAAGCTTCAGTCGACTGAAGTGACCTCTTCATCGACTGAACTGCCTTGTTGGCGAGCTTATAAGTATTCCAGGGGCTGGAATGTTTGGGAAAAGCTTTCTTTTCTCATTCTCTCTACCTTCTCTCTACATATTTGACCCACCCAATCCTAGTTTTCGACGATCAGCTTGTGGATCCCTGCTATTCACGCTGCTAGCTTCGCGCTCATCTGGTCAGATTCTCATTTTGACGATGTCTAATTTTTTAGGTGTTGAGTTTTGACTCAACGAGGTAGGATTTTAGACCTATTGCTATTAAGAGGGTGTTATATGCAATTATATGTATTTTTTTCAGGTAAAAAATGCATCAAATGTCATATTTTTTATTTAAGCCTTGTTTTTCTGATAGAAAGCATGTTGTTAGCTTTTCTTAACTTATAGTACTGTATGACATGTGGTGGTATGGTTTTCAAAGGATTTTCTTGAAAACGGTAGATTTTGGTGGAAAATAGGGGTTTTGTGAAAAATCTCAACACTCGGTGTTTTAGAGATTTGGAGCTCGCCTTCGGGGTTGAGTCTCAGGTTTGAAAACGTTTTGTGAAAAATGGGGAAAAACATTTTGAAAATGTTTTGTTGATCTCCATGTTGATGGATGGATCTATATACATGTATAATGTATTGTTTTGAGAAAATATTTTTCATAGTTGAGCTATGGTACCATTTTTAGAAGATTATCTAGATGTACCAGGATGACGTGTATTTGGCACGAGTTGCCCTCGGTGTATGTCCAGAAGCGTGCACAGCGTAGGTACTTAGGTCATTCGGGTTAGTCCCCATAAATTGAGAGGGTTGGGTGCTCAGTTCCCTCGGGTTGTCGCCCGTAAATTGAGTGGTTACGTTTTGGTGCTCCGTATAGAACTTGTCATTACCTAGCAGGCCTTAAGTGGTTCAGGACTAGGGTAATAGACAGGAGTCTATAATTGCTTCCTTTGTCTGTGTGACAGAGTCGGTACATAGGATCATGTTCTTCTTTTCCACGATGGTATATTCCGTGAGGGAAGGATGTTTTGGTTACTATTTTCCTTCAGCTTTAAAATGTGTTTTGCATTGTTTAAATGCTTAGTTGTAAAGGGAAAACCGTTTTGAAGGTTTGTGCGAAACTTGGGATTTTATGTCGTAAAACCTTTTGGGTTTTGTGGTTGTGTTCGCTTCCACTCTATATGATTGCATATTTCCTACTTTACAGCGTTATTGTCTATTTCTATTGGGCTTCGACTCACGGGTGAGATTTTTTGTAAAACTATTTTCAGGTGATGCTTTAGATGATGACCATGAGTAGCTCTGGTGATGCCCGCGGTGGCAGAAGACTTTTATAGTTTTCCTTCTTGTTGGTATGCCTATTCCTGAAGGCAGTTTTATACGCCATAAAGCGATATACTTATGCATGTTATATAGGATGTTTACTGCTTATGAGAGATACATAATAGGTTTTCTTGTGATTTCAATAGGTGGATTTAAATGTATGAAAACCTATTTTCTGTAAAAATGGTGTTTGGAGGATTTTCACGTGACCCTGGGTTTTGGGGCGTGAAAAACTTGGTATCAGATCTCTGGGTTTGAATACCTATGAGCCATGGGAAAAGGAGTTTATCACCTGGTGAGGTTGATTGTGTATGCATGCTTCCATGTGTTTAAACGTTGGTTTATAACATGCTAATATCTTTCTGAGCATGATAATTATATATATGTGGGTCTGGAGATGGAATCTCAGGATTGATAAGTCTTGCCTTCGGGAATTTGGTTAAACATATTTGGAAGCCAAGTTAGAAGCGCATTTGGCCGACGTGTTTTGTAGCAGGGAATCTGAATAGGTTATTCAAATGGACAAGTCTGTCTTGTTAACTCTCCTCGGTATGTGAGACGTGTTAACATGATCTTATGTGGCTATGTGATAGCATGATTATGCGTTCCTGTTACGTAGTAACATGTTGTAGGAAAGCTTATCTTGTTTATATTGCTTTCTATAGAATTATATCTACGCGGGGAGCGCGGGGACGGGATCGTGGCCGAGGCCGTGGCCGAGGCCGTGCTTATACTCAGGTTCCAGAACAGGGAGACGTTCATGCGTCACAGGAACAAGTGGGCGGTGCTGATGTTGTCGATGAGATGCTTGCCACTATGCGAGTCATGGCAGAAGTGACCAGGGCTAGTGTACGGGTTCCTGAGCCAAGGACTTCTGTGGCTATGAGAGAGTTTTGGCGGTTGGATCCTCCAATCTTTGCTGGGGAGCCAGACCCAAAGGTAGCTACTAAGTGGTTGGAAGTGACCACGACCATCTTTGATACTCTAGATATCGAGGAGGATGCCTTGCATGTGAAGTTGGCGGCGTTCTAACTGCGGAAAAATGCTAGAGAGTAGTGGAAGTTCGCCAAGACCACTGTGGATGAGACGTGGGCTGCTTTCACGAGAGTCTTCTTGGAGAAGTATTTCCCGAGATCTTCGAGAGACACTTACCGAGAGGAGTTACTCTCCCTTATTCAGGGGAATCTGTTCGTGGTCCAGTATGAGGCCAAGTTCGCGAATCTGTCGCGGTTTGCACCAGAGATGGTATCGACCGAGGAGTTGCATACTCGGAGGTTTGAGAGAGGGCTTCGACCTGCTATCAAGGATAGGGTTGCAGCTCTGGATGTGGAGGTGTACATCAAGCTGGTGGAAGTTGTTATCCGGGTAGAGAACTCTTTGGCAGATAGCTGCAGGATCAGAGAGGGTAGGAATAAGTAGGGGAGTGGAGATACATAGTCTCAAGGGCGCAGGAACAAGCGCCAGAGGTCATCTGGACCTAGTTCTCGTTTTGCCGGATCATCTCAGCCGCAGTCGTCTGCACCTACACCTTCAGTGGCTTCGGCAGGAAGACCAGAACAGAGAGGGTTGATTTGTTATAGATGTAGACAGTCGAGGCATCATTCAGTTGAGTGCCCGCAAAAGGGCCAAACTCAGAGTTCAGCACCCGTCCAGTCACAGACGAGAGACCCACCTATCTGTTTTGGGTGTGGTCAGTCTAGGCACTTTCGCAGACAGTGTCCCAGAGAGGGGAATGTCCAGGATACGATAGGAGTGTCGGTTGCTTCATCCGTACAGAGGTGACAGGCTCTGCAGCAGCTTAGTGCTTAGACATCTACGTTTGCAAAAGGAGGTGCTTCAGCTCAGTCAGTGAGGCCGCCATCGACTAAGGGTTATGGTGGGCAGACCAGATTACCACAGGCCAGGGCTTATGTTCTTGCTGATCGTAGTGCTTCCAAAGCACCAGTTACGTCTGATGCAGCAGTTACTCCAGCCATGATCAGAGGTACTCTTCTAGTCTTTAGATCATGGGCTAGTGTTCTTATAGACACAGGAGCATCACATTCATTTATATCCTCTGCATTTGTGTCTGCATTGGGGTTGGAAATAGACTAGTTGGGTAGTACATTGTGCGTCGAGACCCCAGTTAGTGGGAATGTGACGTTGAGCCTTGTTTGTAGATCTTGCATGCTGGAGGTCGCCGGTCGTTGTTTAGAGTTTAATTTTATCGTTCTAGACATGACCACATTTGATGTCATCCTAGGGATGGACTGGCTGACTACCTACCGTGCCTATATAGATTGTGAACGACGGAGAGTGTCAATCTGTACACTGGATGGCGATTGCTTCTACTTTGTGGGTAATCGGGATGAGGGCTTGGTGTCTGTACTAGGTGCCGCGCGAGTTCGAGGGAACTTGGGTTCTCTCTTTTCTGCTCTTAGATTGGATGTACCAGTTGAGGTTCGAGGGGAGTTACCCCCTGTGGTGTGTGACTATCCGAACGTCTTTCCTGACGATCTGTTTGAGTTGCCACCGAGCCGTGATGTGGAGTTCTCCATTGATCTTGTTCCAGGAACTACTCATATCTCTATGCCATCATATCGCTTTGCACCTGCTGAGTTGCGAGAACTCAACGTGCAGTTACAGGAGTTGCTGGATAAAGGGTTTGTACGGTCGAGTACGTCGCCGTGGAGAGCATCGAATTTGTTCGTGAAAAAAAAAGATGGGTCGTTGAGACTATGTATAGACTACAGGAAACTGAACCAGGTAACGGTGAAGAACAAGTATCTGATGCCGAGGATCGATGATTTGTTTCATCAGTTGAGTGGGTCCTGCTGCTTTTCGAAGATTGACTTGAGGTTAGGGTATCACCAGCTGAGGATTTGGGACGAGGACATAGCGAAGACCGCCTTTCAGACTCGCTATGGTCACTACGAGTTTCTGGTTATGCCGTTTGGCCTGACGAATGCCCCTGCCACAATTATGGATCTGATGAACCGTATCTTCCACTCCTACCTGGACAATTTTGTGGTTGTGTTCGTGGATGACATTCTTGTTTATTCGCCCACGAGGGAGATGCATGAGGAGCATCTGCACGCCGTCTTTCATCTTCTGAGAGAACATCGCTTGTATGCGAAGTTCGAGAAGTGCGAGTTCTGGATGTTAGAGGTGAGATTCCTTGGACACGTGGTCTCGAAGGATGGGGTATCAGTAGACTCGACGAAGACTGATGCAGTGACGGATTGGCAGCGACTGACGAACGTTTTTGAGATCCATAGTTTTTTGGGTCTAGCGGGTTATTACTGGCGGTTTGTGTAGGACGTCTCTAGGCTTATAGGAGCGATGACGCGTTTGACACGGAAGGGAGTCACGTTTGTATGCAGCGAGTCTTGTAAGTCAGCTTTCCAGGAGCTAAAGAGGAGATTGGCCGGTGCACCAGTGTTGATTATTCCTGAGTGAGGTCTGGGCTATACAATATACTGCGACGCGTCACTTGACGATTTGGGCTGTGTGTTGATGCAGGGAGGCAAGGTTGTATCCTACGGTTCGCGACAGCTGAAGACACACGAGAGGAATTACCCAACTCATGATCTGGAATTAGCAACCGTGGTCTTCTCTTTGAAGACATGGAGGCACTATCTATATGGTGAGAATTTTGAGGTTTTCTCTGATCACAAGAGCTTAAAATACTTGTTTTCACAGAAAGACCTGAATCTTCGCCAACGATGGTGGATGGAGCTGTTGGGACACTACGACTTTGATTTGTAGTACCACTCGGGGAAGGTAAATGTCGTAGCTGATGCGCTCAGCAGGCGATCTCATAACTCGTTAGCTTCTGTGGCTATACAGGAATGGGACATGCTTAGAGTTATTGAGGAGTTTGATCTATGTCTCAGGGAGACAGGGGAAGGTGCGACTTTATATTCAGTTGCTTTACAGCCCACATTGGTTGTACGCATGTTAGAGGCTCAGAGGACTGATCTAGAGGCTCAGATGATATGGGACCGCATTGCTAGTGGGATAGACACAGCAGGATGGATAGTGAGTCCATATCAGAATCAAAGATTGTCAAGGAGATTGTTTATGCCAGAGTCATGCCGTGCTGAGGTGCTACATGAGTGTCATCACTCACGTCTTGTAGTGCATCCTGGAGGCACGAAGATGTATCACGATCTACGCCGATAGTTCTTGTGGACGAGGATGAAGAGGGATGTGATCCGATTCGTTTCTCGATGCTTTACTTGTCAGAAAGTAAAGGTGGAGCACCAGAGATCTGCAGGATGGTTGTAGCCGTTGCCTGTATCTAAGTGGAAGTGGGAGAATGTCACGATGGATTTTGTATTAGGACTTCCACGCTCGTCGAAGGGACATGATGATGTTTGGGTTATAATGGACAGGTTGACAAAGTCTGCGCACTTCCTCCCTATTCGAGTGAGAGACTCTGTGGACCGATTGAGTAGATTATACATTCGAGAGACAGTCCGCCTACGCGGAGTACTTGTGACTATTGTTTCTGACCGAGACCCGCGCTTTACATCGTGCTTTTGGCAGAGTCTTCAGATGGATTTGAGGACGAGCTTGACTTTTAGTACAGCTTTTTATTCTCAGACCGATGGTCAGTCTGAGAGGACCATCCAGATTTTAGAGGACATGCTGACAGCCTGTGTACTTGATTTTTAGGGTTCCTAGGAGGATCATCTATCGTTGGTAGAGTTTGATACAACAATAACTATCAGTCCAATATTGGGATGGCACCGTATGAGGCTCTGTATGGTCGACCGTGTAGGTCACCTATTTGTTGGACAGAGGTGGATGAGACCACTATTTTGGGGCCCGATCTCGTGTAGGAAACGACGGAGAAGATTGCATTAATTCGTCAGCGTCTGGTGATAGCTCAGAGTCGCCAGAAGAATTATGCGGATCAGAGGAGGAGATCGTTAGAGTTTGCAGTGGGGGATCACGTATTTTTGAAGGTCTCGCCACATAGAGGATTGATGAGGTTTGGTCATCGCGGGAAGCTATCACCTCGTTTTATTGCACCCTACGAGATCTTGGAGAGGATTGGGGTGGTAGCATACCGTCTGGCTTATCCACCTCAGTTAGCATCCATGCACAACGTCTTTCACGTTTCTATGCTTCGGAGGTATGAGCCAAATTCGTCTCATGTATTGGATTGGACTGAGTTACGAATTGATGAGAATGTGACGTACGAGGAGCGTCCTGTGAAGATGCTGGATACAAAGGAACAGGTGTTGCGGGGGAGAACAATTGCATATGTCAAAGTTCAGTGGCGTCATCACTGGGTTGAGGAAGCGACTTGGGAGCATGAGTCTGGGATGCGTGCTAGATACCCAAACCTGTTTACCTCGTAACGTTGTAGAGAATTTCAGGGGCGAAATTTTTTAAGGGGGGAGAGTTGTGAAACCCTGTACCGTTTTAATTTTGATATATATATA
>JAUMHN010000002.1:879168-894540 GCA_032360265.1 Heliamphora ciliata
TAATTTGTTGAAAGTAAATAAAGATGTATTTTCTGGATCCCCGAGCATGTATTTTATTTTGGCGTTGGATATTCTCCCGACAAACAACATAAAATCCATCTGGCAAATGGATGTCAAGACAACTTTCCTTAACGGAAGTTTTGATGAGTGTATTTATATGATACAATCAGACGAATTCATTGCAAAGGACCAAGAACACATGTTGTGTAAGCTTAAAAGATCCATTTATGAACTTAAGCAGGCATCGAGGTCTTGGAACACTCGATTTGATCAAGCTATAAAGTCTTATGGTTTTGATCAAAATTCGTATGAGTCCTGTGTGTACAAGAAGCGTGACGAAAACGTGGTGATCTTCCTAATACTTTATATAGATGATATCTTACTCATCAACAATGATATGAGGGCATTATCTACGGTTAAAGTATGGTTATCTCGGTAGTTCGATATGAAGGACTTGGGAGAAGTTAGTCACATCCTTGGAATCAAGCTTGCGCGAGATCGAAAATAATGGATGCTGGTCTTATCACAAGTAAAGTATATCGATGATATCCTTGCTCGTTTTAGCATGCAGGATTCTAAGAAAGGGTTTCTCCATTTTAGGCATGGAATCACTCTATCCAATGATCAGTGTCATAAGATACCTGATGAGATAGAGAAGAAGAAAGCGGTTCCTTATGCTTCGGCAGTGGAAAGCCTCATGTATGCTATGCTTTGCACTAGTACTGACATCTGCTTTGCCGTTGGCATGGTTAGTAGATATCAGTCTAACCCAGGGCAGGAGCATTGGACTGCGGTAAAGAATATAATTATGTACCTAAAAAGGACTAAGAATTATATGTTAGTTTACCAGGCAGATAGTCTAGTACCCTTGGGGTATACAGACTCAAATTTTTAGTCTGACAGGTATTCCCGTAAGTCTACCTCAGGATATGTGTTTACCTCAGGAGGTGGAGCTATAAGCTGGAGGAGTATCAAACAGTCCTGCATTGCTGATTCTACCATAGTGGTCGAGTATGTGGCAGCTTCTGAAGCAGCTAAGGAGGCCGTTTGGCTTAGGAACTTCCTGTTGGATCTAGAGGTGGTACCTTTAGTTTAGTCGGCTATTACACTTTACTGTGACAATAGCAGAGCGGTTGCAAATTCGAAAGAGTCAAGGGTCCATAAGAAAGGTAAGCACGTTGAGCGTAAGTATCACTTGATACGAGAAATTATACAGAGAGGTGATGTTGCCGTAACCAAGATTACATTAGGAGACAACCTTACAGATCATTTTACAAAAAGCTTACCGGCTAAAACTTTTGATAGTCATGTAGAGGCATGAGAGTCAGATGTATAGAAGTATGATTTTGAGTATAAGTGGGAGATTGCTAGGGTTGTTATACTAAAAATCATGTGTTTTAGTATTTAATTAAATTTTTTAATAAAATTAATTTTTTATTTTATGAGAATCTTTATGAGCAATGTATATGTATTGTTTATTTGTTATGCATAGATATCTGATATTCTGTATAGTATTTAATATGGTGTGTTGAGTACGGCTTGCACATAGAAGTTCAGATTTTAGGTTCTTGTATAATATAAGTTTTATGTTCACAGTTTAGATAAAAATGGATATACCATCGTACGACTTGGCACAGAGTTTTAGTAGGCCTGTCTTGGTTACGGGAAACAGATAATAGCGTCGTCTATTGTTTCGACTCTCTATACTAGTACACTTTGTGTGTTTTGAACGGGACAATTGGCGGGTATCGAGAATCTTAACGTGGAGAGAAATGGTAAACATTTAATAATAGGAGCTCAGTGCAAGAAGGTCTTGATATTATGGGTCAGAGTGCAATTATAGTTCTTTAGTGGTGTGAACTATAATTCAGTGTTTTATGAAAATTGTAGAAACCGCTGCTGATTTTTTATAATTGCAGAAACTGTTGATAGGTGTCTGTGTTCTACTAGAAGTCTTACTCATAATTACTTTTTAGGTCCCTGCTGTAGCCCTATATATATGCGGGTAGGCTGAACCAGTTTTAGATCATAACTTGTCTTTTAAGACTAAATATATCTGGGTTCTACTGGTACGAGTTCTCGATAGTCCGTAACCGACACTACATTCGAGAATCGTATAAGGGAATATAGTAGAAGATCTGACAGGAGCTTCAACTTATAATCAAATTGTAGTTGAAGAATCGACAGGTAAAAAGGTATTCTTCTAATTTAACTTTGGTTGCACGGGTTTTATTTTAATCGTTCGACGTCAAAAGTTTTATCTGGAGCCCGTTTAAGCGTTTGCCCGTCTAGTTAATTTTTTTCAAAAATCGTTTGCAAAAATAATGATCTTGGCAGTTTTACCTCCAACAATTTTAAGCAGTTATGAGATTCCTTCTTCACTGCACCCATTATGCAGTCACCCGATTGGTCACTACCTTTCGAGATCATGTGTGACGCTTCAAATTATACCGTAGGAGCTGTCTTAGGTCGATGTGTGAACCGTCTCCCTCGTGCCATCTACTATGCCAGTAAAACCCTCACTGACGCACAATTGAATTATAACACTACCGAGAAGGAATTGCTGGCTGTAGTCATCGTGCATGATAAGTTTATATTGTACCTATTAGGCTCGAAAGTCATCATCTACACTGACCACGCTGCCCTTCGGCACCTGCTATCCTAAAAGGACACTACGTCCTGACTCATCCGATGAATTGTTCTTTTACAAGAATTCGACCTAGAGATCTGAGATAAAAAGGGAACCGAGAATTCCGTAGCTGACCACCTTTCCCACATTATAGTTGCTCCATCTAGTGACTCTATTCCTTTAGAAGACTCGTTTCCGGACGAGCAACTCTTTGCTGTCACAGGCACCCATCTTCCTTGGTACATCGACATTGTCAACTATTTGGCAGTCGGACGCCTCCCTTTTCATTGGTCCACTGTCGATAAGGACTGGTTTTTTGTCCAAGTCAAATACTATTTTTGGGAAGACCCAAAACTCTACAAATACTGCTCTGACTAGGTAATTTGTAGATGTGTCCCCGAATCCGAGGTAGCCAGCATTCTGATCTTTTGTCACTCTCTTGCTTGTGGAGGACACTTCAATGGCAGGAAAACTACAGCAAAAGTCCTCCAGTCCGGTTTCTTCTGGTCCACTCTGTTTAAAGATGCCCACAACTTCGGTCGAGTTAGCCTTCGCTGCCAGCAAACTGGCACAATCTCCTCCCAAGACATGATGCCCTTAAACCCTATTCTTGTTGTCGAACTCTTCAACATTTGGGACATCGATTTTATGGAACCTTTTCCACCGTCACATGGCTGTGAATACATCTTAGCCACGGATCATGGTGGGTTTTACACGATTTTACTACTATTATTTTTGGTAATTTTCTGCAGATTTTATACATTAAAAATAGTAGCAAAATTGGTCCCAAAACAGCCGAAAAAAATCAACAAAAATAGCCACCACCGGCAGCTTCGCTGGCCGCGGTTCGGGGCTGATTTTGATGATTTTTCAGGACATTTTTGGGACTATTTTTTGAGCAATATTTTGGGCATAATACAGCAGCAAAACTAACTGGAAAAACAGTTCAAAACAATAAAAAAAACCGGTGGCAAAAACAACACAGAAAAATCAGCAACATGCGGCGATTTTTTGGCGGCGGCACCGGGCTATTCAGGGCTATTTTTGAGACTTTTTCGGGATTGTTTTGAAGGCGTTCTTTGAGGAAATATGTTGTTGGATATCAATACTAATAACAAGAGGAAACGTGAACCAAAACAACGACGAAAAAAGGGCCAACAGGCGGCGGCGCAAGGGCAGGCGGCGTGGCTGTTTTGGTGGCTATCGAAAGCTATTTTTTGAGTTATTTTTGAACTGGGGTTTTTAGAAAAAAATAGTATTTTTCAAAAGCTATTTTTCAAAAAAAATGGGGTCGAGAATGGAGTTTGAGAGAGGCGGCAAAAACTGCCTGAATTAGCGGCTTGCGGTGGCAACGGCGGCGCCGGTGGTCTGGCAGTAGTGGTACTGTTCCGGGGTAGTTTGGTCGGTGTTGTCTAATGAGTTCGAGACTCGGGAGTGTTGTCTATATATAACATTGCGTATCGAGGAATCTTGATGCAACTTGGATACCAGAAGCTGATTCAGAAATGGATTGAAAGATTACAGTTTATCTTTGAACAAGGGACTGAAACACAATAGAGTTTATGTTTGATTATAAAATCAGGATATATACATATCTTACATTTATATTTTTTAAACTGCGTGGATGATGCATATCTATTTTATATATTCTTGTTAATTTAATTAATTCGAAAAATTCGATTTTAATTAAAATTTTGTAAAGAAAAATGAAATTAAGTTTTTTAATTAAAAGTTTTTAATTAAATAATTTTTTTATAAATATTTTATTTTTGTAAAATAACACGTTTAAGTTGATTTTTTTATTAAATAGGATATCTTTGAAAAACGTAAAAATTAATTTTGAATTTTGGATTAATTAAATGAAAAAACATTTAATCTTAATAAATTAATTTTTTCAAAAAATATGTAGCAAAAAAGTAAAATATTTGAATGACTTTAATCACTACTTGAGCTGTAAAGCTAAAGGAAAAACTGTGCATTCATTGGCTATTTTATTTGTTATGCATTAAAACACGAAAAGATAGTTTGGCAAACTTGAATATATTGGATTGTGTATACGAAAAGATGTTTTGAAATCTTTCGGATCGTATAATTTTTGAAATTAGTAAATTTATTTTAATTAAACGAATTTTTATTATCCTAAAAAATATGACGGAAAGAAAAACAGTTCAGCAGTTGCTCATAAATTGGTCAGAAAAGTGTCTCTGTTGGTCTTGATTTAGCGGTATCATATCAAGTCCCCATGAGCCCATGTTTTAGTATGTTCTAGTTCAACATGTGCCCTACAAGTTTCATGTTTAGAGCTAAGGGTAGTTGTTTGGAACAAATTAGACTTTTTGGCCATTTTAGAAAATAGGGTCTGTCAGCAGCAAAAACTCAGCAGAGCGGGTTTTGGACAGAGGGTTTGAAACAGTTTTTGAGAATCATATCTAGGCTTTAAGGTCTGATTTTTGGGCAAAAAGTACTTCAATATGTTAGCTACAATGTTCCTGTAGACCACATTTGGAGTAGGTCACTAAAAATAAGTGTTTTGGGCTACACAAAAATATGTGACAGAAGTGTCCCTTGAAGACTGAAAATCAATAGAGATTTTGAGAAGGGTTTTGGCCTATCACAACTCAAAATTTTGAGCTCCTTTTTGGTGGGTAGGTATATACACATGTTATCTACAACTTTCAAGTTTTAACCAAAGTTCAGATCACATTGCAAACTAGGGTTTTCAGGTCAGTGGTGTTGATTGGTCGAGAAATGACACACTTTGCT
Source organism: Heliamphora ciliata (assembly GCA_032360265.1). NCBI lineage: Eukaryota > Viridiplantae > Streptophyta > Magnoliopsida > Ericales > Sarraceniaceae > Heliamphora > Heliamphora ciliata. Next base: position 884,561 of record JAUMHN010000002.1, read on the forward strand.
AAAATTGTAATATCTCGAGTTCTACTTATTCAAATGTGTTTAAACCAACTTTAGATGAAAGATAACACAAAAGGATAAATTTGGACATAAAGAACATTCTTAGGTTAATTTTCTACATTGTTTCTAATCTCGCAAAAACTTGATCCCAAAGATGTGACTGGCTTCTCTCAAGTCCTTCATGTCGAACTGCCCAGATAACCATGCTTTTAATGAAGACAACACCCTCACATCATTTTCGATAAGTAAGATATCATCAACATAAAGTACTAAAAAGACCACCACGCTTCCGTCACGCTTCTTGTACACGCAAGTCTCATCTTGACTTTGATCAAAACCATAAGACTTAATGGCTTGATCAAATCGAGTATTCTAAGACCTCGATGCCTGTTTAAGTTCATAAATAGATCTCTTAAGCTTGCACAATATGTGCTCCTGGCCCTTTGCTATGAAACCATCTAGTTATACCATATAGATACACTCCTTAAAACTTTTGTTAAGGAAAGCTGTCTTGACATTCATTTGCCAAATTTCGTAAATAAAATGAGCAACAATAGATAAGAGAATCTGGAGAGACTTAAGTATGGCTACCGACGAAAGGGTTTTCTCATAATCGATTCCTTCTTTCTGAGTGAACCCTTTTCCAACAAGCATAACTTTGAGCGTTTCAACCTTCTTGTCTATTGCTCTCTTCCACATGTAAATCTACTTACATCTGATGGATTTTATCCCTTCAGGTGGTTCTACAAAGTCCCAAACCTAATTAAAATACATTAATTCTATCTCTAAATTCATTGCTTTTTGCCAAGGATTTGTATCTTTGTCCTGGAGTACTTTATTGTAGTTGCAGAGTTCGGTATTTTGCAATTTTCACAAAACACTGAATTACAGTTCACACAACTAAAGAACTATAATTGCACTCTGACCCATAATCTCAAGACCATCTAGCATTGAGCTCCTGTTATTAAATACTTACCATTTCTCCCCACGTTAAAATTTTCGATACCCGCCAATTAAATTGAATTATTGATAATTTAATTTAATCGACATCTTGATATTCCTTAAATCCTTCTGCTTAACTTATTTGACTGTCGAATAATCAAATTCACCTGCAGGGTTTAGCCCGGGCAAAACTTATAAGCTTCCTTAAGGGGGTATCGTCAATCCCGATTTTTCGAGACGTAAATTCTGTCAATAATTAATATTTATCATTTAAATAATACCGTTATCCAACTCACCAGGAATATAGACTCATATAAGATCCCACCCTCTAATGAATCAAAATAACAATTATTAAATATATACAAATTAATAATTATTTTAGAATTAAGAGGATAAGCACTATTCATAATAATTTTAGGTTGTGAATTAATTTATATAATTAGTATAAAATTAATTACCAAAAATATCTCGTTCAATACGCACAAAGTGTACTGGCACAGAGAGTTCGAACAATAGACGACGCTATTATCTGTTCTCCGTAGCCAAGACAGACATACTAAAACTCTGTACCACAGTTGTACCGATGGTATGTCCATTTCTATCTAAACTCTGAACATAAAACTTCTATTCTGCAAGAACCTAAAATCTGATCTTTTGTGTGTAAGCCGTACTCTACACACCAGATTAAATATTATACAGAATATCGAACATCCATGCATAACAAAGAAATGATACATATACATTACTCATAAAGATTATCATAAAAATAAAAAATTAGTTTTATTAAAATAAAATTAAATACTAAAAATATGGTTTTCAGTATACCAACCCTAACAATATCATAACTGTGTACTAGAAAGACCACCACGCTTACGAAAATCTTTATCTGATTGAAAATCTAAGTCCTGTGTACCATAACAGTACTAGACTGTCTACTTAGTAAATCAATATATAATCCCTAATTCTTTTCAGATACTTGATTATATTCTTTACAACAGTCGATTGCTCATGTCTTGGGTTAGACTGATATTTGTTAACCATGCCAACGACAAAGCAGATGTTGGGTTTAGTGTAAAGCATAGCGTACATTTGGCTTCCTACTGTCGAAGCACAAGGAACTGTCTTCATCTTCTCTATCTCATCAGGTGTCTTAGAATACTGATCCTTGGATAAAGTGATTCCATGCTTGAAAGAGAGACTAAATAGTAAAATTAATAGAAATTAACCTGTTTGGACAAATGATGGATAGTAGACGTCCTTCCATCGAGACATGCTATTCATAGGGTACCAGGCTGCTAGCGATTTTTTTTTAAATGGTAGAGTGAATTAATTTTAAAATAAATTTAAAATTTTGCTCGTCATAATTAACGGTTATTTTTAATTATGTGATTCTCAGAATTAAAATAGCTTTCAATCCACTCGCGTCAATACTTAAAGAAAACAAACTAATATGATCAAACTATATGGACTAAAAAAAGAATTTGGACATTGCCTTAACTATTGAGGACTATAAATTTGTATTAACTGATATTTGTCCACTAGTACCTGATGAGGGGGAAACCGAACAGTAAACTTGGGCTCATCACAAGTGGCAGAAAACTGATCAGATAGCTCGCTGTTACAATATGGCTTCCATGTGAAATGTTTTGCTGCATCACCATCTGTCTATGCCTAGTGCCTATGACATGATTATGAACCTCAAAGATATGTTTGGGGATCAAAATCGTGCTACTAGGTAGGTGGCCATAAAGTCTTTTATGAATACAAACATGGTTGAAGGCACCCTAGTTAGGGATCATGTTTTGAAGATGATTAATCTTCTGAATGAATCGGAGATCCTAAAAGCAGAAATTGATGGGGAAACCTAGGTCGATATCATACTCCAGTCACTGCCAGATAACTTTAAGCAGTTCTATCTGAACCATTCGATGAATAAGCTTAACTTTTCATTGCTGAAACTTCTTAAAGAATTTCAAGCAGCTGATAGTATTCTTAGGAAGCCAGGTTCTGTGTATGTGACAGAGAAAGGTTATTCCTCTAAGCCGAAAGGAAAGAAAAAGAAAAAAATTCAGACATAAGGAGGCACAGCTCCAAAAGAAGTTAAGGGACCAAAAGTTAGTGTGAAGAAGCCGAGAGGCAAGTGCTATCATTGTAACCAGTTTGGGCATTGAAAAAAGTAGTGCCTGATTTTTCTCAGTAAGCAGAACAAACCAGATAATTTCTGCTCACTGATAGTTGAAACGTGTTTAGCGGTGTTATCTACCAGTATCTGGTGTGTAGATACGGGAGCTGCTAATCATGTCTGTAATTCTTTGTAGGGGTTCCAGGAAATCAGGCAGGTCAGTGATGGAAAAATATACCTACATATGGGCAATAATACAAGGGTGACAGCAGTTGTAGTAGGAGATGCCACTCTCAATTTTAGTAGAGATAGGATTTTACTTCTAAAAGATTGTCTTTATGTATCTTCAATTGGAAAAAAATTAATTTTGATTTCTAGTTTAATAAAGAACAAATATTCTATTCATTTTAATGACTCTGTAGTTGTTAAGAAAAATAAATATTTTATTTATTCTGGTACATTGATGGATGATCTGTATGTTGTATCTCCTATCTCTTCATCACTGTAATTAACTGAATTGAATAATACATCTAATTTACCATATTCGAGAAAGTTTTCTTCTTTAATAAACTAAACGTTTCTTTGGTACTTACGCTTGGGTCATATTATTCTAAAAAAGATAAATAGACTGGTAGAAGATAAATCTTTGAGTTCATTGAAAGTGGAGGCACTTTCAGTCTGTGAGTCCTGCTTAGAGGGTAAGATGATCAAGAGGTCCTTCTCGGCTAAAGGTTATAGAGCTAAAGAACTGTTGGAACCGGTTTACTCTGATGTGTGTGGTCCTATGACTATCCGGCCTAGAGGTGGCTTTGAGTACTTTGACAGTTTTATTGACGACTTCTCAAGGTATGGATACATTTACTTGATGCACTGTAAGCCTGAATATTTTGAAAAATTCAAAGAATTCAAGGTAGAGGTAGAGAAGCGTCTAAGTAAAAGTATCAAATCGCTACGATTCGACTGTGGTAGGGAGTATCTCTTTGGAGAATTTAAGGATTACATATTGTCAGAAGAAATTATATTCCAGTTGACTACATCGGGCACTCCGCAACAGAATGGTATAGCAGAAAGAAGGAATAAAACTCTTATGGAGATGGTAAGGTTAATGATGATTATTCAGGATTACCCGATTCGTTTTGGGGACTTGCCTTAGAGATAGCAGCTTATATTCTGAACTTGGTACCTTCTAAGTCAGTACCTTCTACTACTACAAAATTATGGACTGGGCGCAAGCCTAGTCCGAGACATATTCGGATTTGGGGTGTTTAGCACATGTGCTGAAAGGGAACACGGGTAAGTTGGAACCGAGAACAAAAGTCTATTTTTTTATTGGGTATTCTAAGGGAACGAAGGTTGATTTATTTTATATTCCTAAGGATCAGAAGGTCATTATTATCACCAATGCACGATTCTTGAAAGAGGATTATATTATGAACCACAGGCCCAAAAGTAAAATTATTTTGAAAAAATTAAGAGAAAATACCAGTAGTACGAAAAAGAAGTCACAAGTCACTGATATTCCATTGTCTCGTCATAGTGGGAGGATTATGATCAGGGTGCTACATTAACATGCCTGACGAGCATGCGGATAGTGGTGCACAGGGATCAAATTCTGCACAGCATGTTACTACTAGAACGTAGACACATGTAGTGCTTCGTCGTAGTGGTAGGGTTATTCGTCAACCCGATGGGTATATGTTCTTGAAAAGTCTTTTGACAGGATCCCGACCAGCGTGCCCGTCCAGTTACTTTTTTACCAAAAATTGTTTGCAAAAATAATGATCTTAGCAATTTTGGCTCCAACAATTGGTATCAGAGCCGTTTTATTTTTTTTGTTTACAGTTATCGGGGCCGGATAGTTTTAGAATTGTTGTTAATTTTGTTTTGCAGGCATTTTAAATTCTGATTTTATGATCATCATTATTTATTTTCATATTTGATTGATTGCAGGGATGATGATTATTTTTTTTAACCACGAGGGTTGATCGTGGTAGTTTGATTATGAACCCTAAGGAGGCATAGGATCAATGTAATAAATAATTATTTTTTATTTTTTTGTTCTTATCTTTTTTTGATTTTATGTAATCGAAAAAAAAGAATGAAGAACAGTCGAAGGACAGCGTCAGCAGCGGCAGTACAATCTGTTTGGCAGTGCAAATAAGCCATGGAATTAATGAGCAACATGGATCATGGTGGATTTTTTTTAAAAATAATTAAAATTCCACAACACTGTTTCGGTGCAAAATTCCAACACACAATAGCACCAACACAGCATCACAGCAGCAGTTTTCTAATTAAAAACAGCAAGCGGCGCAATTAATTCCAAACAGAAGCAGCGGTTTGGAATTCAAGACTATTTCGGTTGAAGCTTGAAAAATAGTGGTTTGAAACTTGAAGACTGTTTCGGTTTGCAATTTAAGACTATTTCGCTTTGAAGCTTGAAGCAGCGGTTTTCAATAAAACAGCAAGTGGATTTCAAAATGTAAAGCAAGAGGCGCTGTTTTCCAAAACACTGTTTTTCAAAAAGCAGTAGATTTGTAATTCCAAAACATTGTTTCCGTGTAAATTCCAAACACAGCACTGCTGTTTTCAAACACATCAAGGGGCAGCGAAATTCCAAATACAGCAACCGGGAAATCCTGATGCAGCCAGTGGTAATAGAATTATTCAGTTACCAGTAGAATTACACAGCAACCGAGAAATCCTGATGCAATCGGGATATATGAAGCTGATTCAGAAAAGGATTGAATCTTTCCAGCTTATGTTTGAGCAGGAGACTGAAACGCATTAGAGTTTCTATTCGATCATAAAATCGGGATATATTTATCTTATATTTAATTTATTTTTTTTAAATATTAACTGCATGAATGATAAATAATGGTTTTATTTATCCTGTTAATTAATTCAGAAATTTGGTTTTAATTAAAATATTTTGGAATGAAAAATAAAATTAATTTTTTTAATTAATTAAATTTAATTAAATAAATTTTTTTAAATATTTTTTTTTTACAAAATATCACGTTTAAGAAAATTTTTCATAAGATCAGATATCTTGAAAAAAAATGTAGGAATTAATTTCAATTTTTGAAATAATTAAATATAAAAATGTTTAATCGAAATAAATTATTATTTTTTTAAAAATATGGGACGAAAAATAAAATAAATAAATGCCTTTAATCATTATCTTAACTAAAAAGCTAGAGAAAAAACTCTGCATTTATTAAATTTTATTTGTTAAGCATTTAAATACGAAAAGCTGGTTTGACGAATCAGAATATTTGAAATTGTGCACACGGAAAGATGTTTCATTTTTTCAGATCATGTGATTTTCGAAATTAATAAATTTATTTTAATTAAATGAATTTTTATAACCTTAAAAAATGTTTTAAAAAATCTAAGTGGGAGAGAGAATTTATTCACAGATAAATCCCGTGGTCTCCATCGCCAGTTTATAGGCGATGCAATTAAACCCTGTGTGTCGATAGTAAGACATTCCTCTATAACGGACAGATTAATTGCAGTATCGCCAGTACAAACCTCCTTTAGGGATAATTCTGGATAATTGTTAGTATGGATCACTTCTTCATCTCAAGGGTTCATTGCGAAACGATTGATTTGGGATTAGGTGATGGCTAATACTTAGCTGTATATAATAGTATCCTCTCCATTTTAGTCACTGCTATTATATACTAGACTGAATCTATGTTAGATATTTAATTTTACTTGGTAAAATCAGTTGCCTAGATAGTAAAATTAAAAAGAATTAGTCTGTCTGGTCTTATGAAAGATAGTAGACGTCCTCCCATCGAGATATACTATTCTCAGGTTACCAGGTTGCTTGCGAATTAATTTAAAATAGTAGAGGGAATTAAATTAAAATAAATTTAAAATTTTACTCATCATAATTAATTGTATTTTAATTATGTGATTCTCATGATTAAAATGGTTTTCAACCCACTTGCTTCCATTCTCAAAGAAAACTTACGGGACCAAATTATGTTGACTGAAAACAAAACTTGGACATTGTATTAACTGCTAAGGATTACAAGATGGCTCGTTATTATATTTTAGCTTCAATGTCAAATGTTTTGTAGCTTCAGCATCAGTCTATACCCAGTGCCTATGACATGATTATGAGCATTAAAGATATGTTTGGGGATTAAAATCGTGCCGCTAGGCAGGTGGCCATGAGATCTCGAATGAATACAAACATAGCTGAAGGTACACCAATAAGAGATTATGTTCTGAGAATGATCAGTCTTCTGAATGAATTAGAGATCCTTGGAGCTGAAATTGACGTGAAAACCCAGGTCGATATCATTTTTCAGTCACTGCTTGAAAGTTTTAAGCAGTTCTGCTTGAACTATTCTATGAATAAGCTCAGCTACACACTGGCAAAACTTCTTAAGGAACTTGAAGCAGCCGAGGGTGTTCTTAGGAAGCCAGGTTCTGTGAATGTGGCTAAGAAAGGTTCGTCCTCTAAGCCGAAAGGTAAGAAGAAGAAAAAGGATCAGACACAGGAAAACATAGGTTTAAAAATAGTTAAGGGACCAAAAGCTGGTGTGTAGAAGCCGAGAGGCAAGTGCTATCATTGTAACCAGTTTGGGCATTGGAAAAAATAGTGTCCGATTTTTCTCAGTAAACAGAACAGATAAGGTAATTTTTGTTCACTGGTTGTAAAAACATGTTTAGTGGTGTTATCTACTAGTACCTAGTGTGTAGATACAGGAGCCACTAATCATGTCTGCAATTCTTTACAGGGATTCTAAGAAATCAGGTAGCTTAGTGATGGAAAAATCTACCTGCACATGGGCAATAATACAACGGTGGCAGCAGTTACAGTAGAAAATGTCATTCTCAGTTTTAGTAGAGATAGGATACTACTTCTAAAAGATTATTTTTATGTACCTTCGATTAAAAGAAATTTAATTTTAGTTTCGAGTTTAGTAAAGGACAAATATTCTGTTCATTTTGGTGACTCTGTCGTTGTGAAGAAAAATAAATATTTTATTTGTTCTGGTACATTGGTGGACAATCTGTATGTTGTATCTCCTATCTCTCTTACACTGCAACTAACTGAAACGAATAACACATCTACTTTACCATATAAGAGAAAGTTTCATTCTTTAATGAACCAAATGTTTCTTTGGCACTTACGCTTGGGTCATATTAATCTAAAAAGGATAAACAGACTGGTAGCAGATGGATCTTTGAGTTCATTGGAAGAGGAGGCACTTCTAGTCTTTGAATCTTGCTTAGAGGATAAGATGACCAAGTAGCCCTTTTCGGCTAAAGGCTATATAGCTAAAGAATCGTTGGAGCTGGTTCATCCTAATTTGTGTGGTCCTATGACAATTCGGGCTAGAGGTGGTTTTGAGTAGTTCGTCAGTTTCATTGATGACTACTCGAGGTATGGACATATTTACCTGATGCACCGCAAGTCTTAATACTTTTAGAAATTCAAAGAATTCAAGGCTGAGACGGCGAAGCGTCTGGGTAAAAGTATCAAATCACTATGATTCGACCGTGGTGGGAAATATCTCTTTGGATAGTTTAAGGACTACTTGTCATTAGAGGAGATTACATCCCAGTTGACTGCACCTGATACTTCGGAGCAGAATGGTGTAGCAGAAAGAAAGAATAAGACTCTTATGGAGATGGTAAGGTCCATAATGAGTTATTCAGGTTTACCCGATTCGTTTTGGGAACTTGCTTTAGAAATAGCGACTTACATTCTGAATTTGGTACCTTCTAAGTCAGTACCTTTTACTCCCACAAAATTATGGACCGGGCGTAAGCCTAGTCTAAACACATTTGAATTTGGGGGTGCCCAGCACATGTGCTGAAAGGAAACAAGGGTAAGTTGAAACTGAGGACGGAAGTCTGTTTCTTTGTGGGGTATCTCACGGGAACGAATGGTGGTCAATTTTACAATCCTAAGGGTCAGAAGGTTATTATTAGCACCAATGCCCGATTCCTGAAAGGGGATTATATTATGGATCATGGGTCCAATAGCAAAATTGCTCTAGAAGAACTAAGAGAAAATACCAGTAAAACGGAAGAGGAACCACAAGTCACTGATATTTCATTACCTCGTCATAGTGGGAGGATTATCGAAATAGGTGTAAATCAAGAACAGGGTGCTGATACACATCGTTCAGATTCAACACAGCCTGTTACTGGTAGTACATAGACACAGGTGGTGTCTCGTCGTAGTGGGAGGGTTGTTCATCGACCTGATCGGTATATGTTCTTAGGAGAGTCGTTTGACAAGATTTCTGCAAAACTGGATACCGAACCCTGTAACTATAATGAAGAACTACAAGAGAAAGATGCAGATCTTTGGCAAAGGGCTATGTATTCAGATATGGAATTTATGTATTCTAATTAGGTCTGAGAACTTGTAGAACCACCTGAAGGGATAAAATCCATTGGATGCAAGTGGATCTACAAGAAGAAGAGAGGAGCTGATGAGAAGGTTGAAACCTTCAAAGCTAGATTTGTTGCTAAAAGGTTCACTCAGAAAGAAGGGATCGACTATGAGAAAACTTTTTTGCCGGTAGCTATGCTTAAGTCTATCAAGATTCTCTTATCCATTTTCTCACATTTCAATTATCATATCTGACAAATAGATGTCAGGATAGCTTTTCTTAATGGAAGTCTTGACGAGTGTATCTATATGATACAACCAAACGGATTCATTGCAAAGGGCCAAGAGCACATGTTGTGCAAGCTTAAGAGATCCATTTATGGACTTAAGCAGGAATCAAGATCTTAGAACACTCGGTTTGATTAAGCTATAAAGTCTTATAGTTTTGATCAAAGTCTGAATGAGTCCTGTGTGTATGGCAGCATGGTTTTGAGTATAAGTGGGAGATTGTTAGGGTTGTTATACTGAAAATCATGTTTTTAGTATTTA
>JAUMHN010000002.1:894640-905538 GCA_032360265.1 Heliamphora ciliata
ACTGCACCTGGCACTCCTCAACAGAATGGTGTAGCAGAAAGAAGGAATATGACTCTTATGGAAATGGTAAGGTCAATAAAGAGTTATTCAGGTTTACCAGATTCGTTTTGGGGACTCGCTTTAGAGACAGCGGCTTACATTCTGAACTTAGTACTTTCTAAGTCAGTACCTTCTACTTCCACAGAATTGTGGACCGGGCGTAAGCCTAGTCTGAAACGCATTCAAATTTGGGAGTGTCCAGCACATGTGCTGATAGGGAACGCAGGTAAGTTAGAATCGAGAACATAAGTCTGTTTCTTTGTGGGGTATCCTAGGGGAACGGAAGGTGGTCTATTTTATAATCCTAAGGATCAGAAAGTCATTATTAGCACTAATGCCCGATTCTTGGAAGAGGATTATATTATGGATCACAGGCCCAAAAGCAAAATTATTCTGGAAGAACTGAGAGAAAATATCAGTAAAACGGAAGAAGAACCACAAGTCACTGATATTCCATTACCTCATCGTAGTGGAAGGATTATCGGGACAAGTGCAAATCAAGAACAGGGTACTGATGCATAGGATTCAGATTTTGCACAGCCTGTTACTGCTAGTACACAGAAACAGGTAGTGCCTCATCGTAGTAGGAGGGTTGTTCATCAACCTGATCAGTATATGTTCTTGGGAGAGTCTTTTGACAAGATTCCGGTAGAATTGGACACCGAGCTCGGTAACTACAATGAAGCACTACAAGACAAAGATTTAGATCTTTGGCAAAGGGCTATGAATTCAGAGATAGAATCTATGTATTCCAATTAGGTCTGAGAACTTGTAGAACCACCTGAAGGGATAAAACTCATTGGATGCAAGTGGATCTACAAAAAGAAGAGAGGAGCAGACGAAAATGTTAAAACCTTCAAAGTTAGGCTCGTTGTTAAAGGATCCACTCAGAAAGAAGGGATTGAGTATGAGGAAATCTTTTCGCTGCTAGCTATGCTTAAGTCCATCCGAATTCTCTTATCTATTGCTGCACATTTCGACTACAAAATTTGGAAAATGGACGTCCATTGCACAACATGTGCTCTTGACGTCCATTTGCCAGATTTTGTGATAAGCCCAATATCCTTTGTTTTCGATCTCGCACAAGCTTGATCCCAAGGATGTGACTGGCTTCTCGCAAGTCCTTCATATCAAACTGTTAGGGTTGATATACTGAAAATCATACTTTTAGTATTTAATTTTATTTTAATAGAATTAATTTTCTATTTTATGAGAATCTTTATGAGCAATGTAGTTTATTATTTTTTTGTTATGCATGAATGCCCGATATTCTGTATAGTATTTATTCTAGTGTATAAAGTACGGCTTACACATAGAAGACCAAATTTTAGGTTCTTGCAGAATATAAGTTTTATGTTCACAGTTTAGATGGAAATAGACATACTATCGGTACGACTGTGGTACAGAGTTTTAGTAGGCCTGTCTTGGTTACAGAAAACAGATAATAGCGTCGGCTATTGTTCTGACTCTCTGTGCTTGTACACATTATATGTATTGAATATGACATTTTGGGTAATTAATTTAGTATTGACTACTGACTATATAAATTAATTCACACCCCAAGGTTATTATGAATAGTGTTATTCTCTTAATTCTGAAATAATTATTGATTTGCATATATTTAATATTTGTTATTTTGATTCATTAGACGGTGCGATCTTATATGGGTCTATATTCCCGGTGAGTTGGATAGCGGTATTATTTATATAACAAATATTAATTATTAATGGAATCCACGTCCCGAATGATCGAGATTGACGATACCCCCTTAAGGATGCTTATAAGTTTTGACCGGGTCAAACCCTGCAGGTGAATTTAATTATTCGACGGTCAAATAAGTTAAGCGAAAGGGCTTAAGGAATATCAAGATACCGATTAAATTAAATTGTCAGTAATTAAATTTAATTGGCGGGTATTGGGAATCTTAACGTGGGGAGAAATAGTAAGTATTTAATAACAGGAGCTCAATGTAAGAAGGTCTTGAGATTATGCGTCAGTATTTTATAGTTCAATGCAAGAAGGTCTTGCAATTATAGTTTTTTAGTGGTGTGAACTATAATTCAGTGTTTTATAAAAATTACAGAAATCGCTGCTGGTTTTCCATAATTGCAGATACCGCTATGCGTCTTTTTTTATTTGCAGAAACTACTGGTAGGTGTTTATGTTCCACTGGAAGTCTAACTCATAATTACTCTCCAGGTTCCTGCTGTTGCCCTATATATACGCGGGTAGGCTGAACCAGTGTAATTTTGACAGATCATATATCATTATTATTATAATATTATCTTTATCTTTCAAAGACTTAAATATATTGAAGTTCTACTGGTACGAGTTCTCAGAGGATCGTAACCCACACTACGTTTGAGGATCGCATAAGGGAATACAGTAGAAGATCTTACTAGAGTTTCAACTCGAAATCAAGTCATAGTTGAAGATTAGATCGACAAGAGGTATTCATCTAAATTAACTTTGGTTGCATGAGTTTATTTTTGAACGTTTGACGTCAAAATTTTTATTTGGAGCTTGTTTCGGCGTTTGCCCGTTTAGTTAATTTTTTACTGAAAATTATTTTACAAAAATAATGATCTTGGCAGTTTTGCCTCCAACAAGCCTTTCTCTCCCTCTATTCTTATTTTGGTCTTCTCTTTTCTCTTTCTACCTTCCTCTATGGAAGAACTCAAGATCCCTCCACATTCTCTCTTCATTTTGAATGCTTAAAGCTTGAATTTTGTCAAGACTCAAGGAGATAATATTCTGCTCAACGAGAGCAACATTTTCAACTGACTAGATTTTCTATTCGGCAAGTTCGGGTGTTTGGGTTGTGTTTAAAATTTGAGTTTTGACTCACCGAGGTAGAATTTTTGACAAATATTGAATAGTCCTCTTGGATATGTGATTAATTTATCTTATTTTAGAAAAAATGATATGAAACCCCTTTTTTTAATCTTGAAATCCTTGTTCTATGGAGCTTGAGAGTTGATGTTTGGAAGAAGTTAAGAGAGAATTTTGTGAAATTAAATGAGTTATGTGAAGTTGGGTGTTGATATATGTTAAAACTTGTGTTAATTTGGAAACCCTACTTATGGGAAGGAAGATGAGGCATGGGTTTGGTAGTTAATTGAGTTTGATTGAGAAATTGAAGAATTAATTTGGATAATTAGAGTTGTGTGTATTGATGTAAGACGAGATTGGCGTGAATTGAAAAATCCTAGTTGAATTGGGCGAAATATAGAGATTGTGGATTTGATGTAGAAATTGCGAGTTTGATGGATGATTGATTCTATTTAATCCTTTTGGGAGATTTGAAAATGTTAATTCGGTGGTATTTCATGGTTAGAAGTTGGTTTTACCCATGCTTTATACTCTAAAATTCCTCTTTGAAAGAAAAGTGTGGGTTGTGAAAATTATGGAGTTAAAATAGGTTTTTCTGGTGTGCTCTCGGGTGGGTGACCACTCGAGCAGTCTTGGGTCCGCTCGAGCAGTCTACTACCTAAGAAGAGTGGGCTTTGGCTTTGCCAGGTGGCCGCTCAAGTGGTCTTGGGTCTGCTTTTCAAAAATTATTTTGGAGAAAATGGTTTTGTTGGGAATAATGGATGTAAATCAAGTTTTCTTAGTGGTTTTTCCTTTTGAATTGGACCTATCTTTGTGGGTTTCCATGGGTGGTTCATGCGCCTTGGGTTTTGTTGGTTGGATGTGATATGGTGAAAGTATGGATTAAATTAGAGTTTGGTTATAAACAAATGTTGAGGTTAGGGTAATTGATCAAAAGGGTTTAATCTGATGAATGAAATTAAGAATTATATGCATGAGTTGCATTGATATGATTACTATGTGTAATAGTAAATCTGTGTGAATGTGAGATTATAAATTTTTGCCTGTGTGACATATTTAGCTTGTGTGATAATATTAATAATGTGCAATTGTTAATTGAGTAGCCCGTGTGGTGCACCTAGCCCGTGTGACAATATTAGCAATGTAAAATTGTTAATTAACTAGCCTATGTGGCGTATCTAGCCTGTGTGGCATACCTAGTCTGTGTGGCGATACTAGCAATGTAAAATTGTTAATTGACTAGCTTGTGTGGCGTATTAGCCTATGTGGCATATCTATCTTGTGTGGCATATCTATCCTATGTGGCGATACTAGCAATGTGAAATTGTTAATTGACTAGCTTGTGTGGCGTATTAGCCTGTGTGGCATATCTAGCCTATGTGGCGATACTAGCAATATGAAACTATTAATTAACTAGTCTGTGACGTGTATGTAGCTTATGTGATATATTTAGCTTGTGTGGCGATATTATCAATGTGAAATTGTTACTTGACTAACCTATGTGGTGTATCTGGCCTGTGTGGCATATCTAGTCTGTGTGACGATATTAGCAATGTAAAATTATTAATTGACTACCCTGTGTGGCGTGTCTATCCTGTGTGGCATATTTAGCTAGTGTGGCAGTATTAGCCTTCATGATACTATAGTCTATGTGGCGGTATTAGATTTTGTGGTGATAATAGCTTATGCGGTACTTTTGTCTGAGTGGCAAGACGACATTTAATAAGTTGTAAGGTGAGATTTATGGAGCTTGTTGAAGATCGGAGAGAGAGAAAGTTCACATTAAATGTCTATTAGTCATGAGAAAAAGTACCCTATTGAGTTTTCAATAGTTTGGTTGGAGAGTTATTTATGTATCAGGGTGATGATTTAAAAAGTTTCTTTTTTTATATATCATGCTTTTATTTTTGCGTAGTCGTATCTTATTGAGCCTTAGCTCACGTTGCTTATTTAAAACTCTATTCAGGTGTTGGAGGTGATTCAATGGTTTAATGGCAAAGGACGAGTTGTTGTTAAATTTTGAGAATTTGTGTTTATGTAACATCATGTTTTGATCATGATCCCTTGTTGAACATGTGTTGTAATTAAACTCCTAAGGGTTGTAAGACCATAAGGCCACATTCTATATAATTGAATGTATGAAAGTATCTTGTTTTGATGAAATCCTTGACTTTTAAGGGCGTGATATATCTACTAACCATGCCAACAGCAAAATAGATATCCGGTCTAGTGCAAAACATAGTATATATTAAGCTTCCTATTACCGAAGCATAAGGAATTGACTTCATCTTCTCTATCTCAACAACTATCTTAGGACACTGATCCTTGGATAGAGTGATTCTATACTTGAAAGGGAGAAACACTTTCTTAGAATCTTGCATGTTAAAACGAGCAAGAACCATATCGATATAAGTGGCTTGTGATATGCTCAACATCCTTTACTTGTAATCTTGCCAAAGCTTGATCCATGTGACTGGCTTCTCCCAAGTCTTTCTTATCGAACTGGTCAGATAACCATACTTTTACCGAAAATAACACCCTCACATCGTTCCCAATGAGCAATATATCATCTACGTAAAGTACTAGAAATATCATCACGCTTTCATCACACTTCTTGTACACATAAGACTTGTTAGGACATTGATAAAAATTATCAGACTTAATGGCTTAATCAAACTGAGTATTCCAAAATCTAGATGTCTATTTAAGTCTATAAATGAATCTTTTAAGCTTGCACAATATGTGCTCTTGGCTCTTTGCTTTGAAATCGTCTTGTTGCATCATATAGATGCACTCGTCAAGACTCTTATTAAGAAATCCAGTATTGACATTTATTTACTAAATTTCGTAATCGAAATGAGTCACAATGGATAAGAGTATCCAGATAGATTTAAGCATGACTATTGGTGAAAAAATTTCCTCATAACTGATCCCTTCTTTCTGAGTGAACTCTTTTGCAACAAGCCTAACTTTGAAGGTTTCCACATTTTCACCTACTCCACTTTTCTTTTTATAGTTCCACTTACATCCAATGGTTTATCCTTTCAGGTGGTTCTACAAGATCCTAAACCTAATTAATGTACATAGACTTCAGCTCAGAATTTATAACTCTTTGCCAAAGGTCTACATCTTTATCTTGGAGTGCTCTATTGTAGTTACAGAGTTTAGTACCTAATTTTTTTGGGATCCTATTGAAAGACTATCCCAAGAACATATACTGATCAGATTGATGAACAACCCTTCCACTATGACGAGGCACAACCTGCAATTGTGTACTAGCAGTGACACATTGTGCTGGTTCTAAATCCAATGCACCATCATTCACATGCTGTCCTAGTTGTGAAACCGACATGTTGATGGTAGCATCAAGACCTGGTTCAGAATTTGCATTTGTCCCAATAATCCTCCCACTATAATGAAGCAATAGGATATCAGAGACCTGTGGCACTTCTCCTGTACTATTGGTATTACCTCCCAACTCTTCTAGAACAATTCTACTTTTGGGCCTATAGATCGTCATATAGTCCTCTTCCAAGAATCAGACATTGGTACTGACAATGACATTTAGATCCTTAGGACTATAAAATAAACCCTCTTTCATTCCTCTAGGATATCCAACAAAGAAATAAACTTTCGTTCTCGATTCCAACTATATCCGTGTTTCCTTTCAATACGTATGATAGACTACCCAAAATCCGAACATACCGCAGACTAGGCTTTTACCTAGTCCACAGTTTTATAGGATTAGTAGGTATTAATTTAGAAGGTACCAAGTTCAGAATATTAGCTGCCATTTCTAATGCAAATCCCTAAAATGAATCAGGTAATTTTGAATAACTCATCATAGATTTTACCATTTTCATAAGAGTCCTATTCTTTTTTTTTTGCTACAACATTATACTGTGGAGTGCCTGGTGCAGTCAACTATAATGTAATCTTTACTACTGATAAATATCCTTAAATTCTCCTAAGAAGTACTCGCTACCACGATCAGACCGTAATGTCTTGATACATTTACCTAGATGCTTTTTCGATTTCGCCTTAAATTTTAAAAAATTTTCAAATTATTCAGACTTACGGTGCATCAAATAAATATACCCATACATGAGTAATCATCAATAAAAGTGACAAAATACTCATAGTCTTATTTAGTCTGGATAGTCATAGATCTACATAAATCAGAGTGAACCAATTCCAACGGTTCTTTAGCTCTATAGCCTTTGGCTAAAAAGGGCCTAGTTCACCCTAGAATGTTCCTTTCTCTTATATGGTAAATTATTATTGTTATTTATTTCATTTAGTTATAGTATAAGAGTGATAAAAGTAATAACATAAAAATCATACACCAATGTACCAGAATAGATAAAATATGTATTATACTTAATAATCACAAAGTTATTAAAATAAACCAAATATTAGTCTTTAACCAATCTAGAAATAGAAATTAATTTGTTTTTCTAATGGAAGGTACATAAAGATAATCTCCCAAAATTAAAATCCTATCCCTATTAAAATTGAGAGTAACATCTCCCACTACAACTGTTATTACCCTTGTATTATTGCTCATGTGTAGGTATATTTTCGCATAACTAAGTTACTTGATTTTTTGAAACCCTTGCAAAAAATTGCAAATATGATTAGTGGCTCGCGAATCTATGCATCAGGTACCAGTAGATAACATTGCTAAGCATGTTTCAACAATCACTAAATAGAAATTACTTGAATTGTTTAGCTTGCCGAGGTAAACTGGACATTGCTTCTTCCAGTGCCCTGTCTGATTGCAGTGAAACTATTTGCTTTTTAACTTTTCACACTAGTCTGTGGCCCACTGACTGCTTTAGAAGCTGTGCCACCCTATTTCTGAACTTTTTTTTTCTTCTTGCCTTTTGGCTTAAAAACAGAACCATTTCCAGCAACAAAGGAACTAACCGGCTTCTTAAGAACACTCTCAGCTTATTGAAGTTCATGAAGTAATTTTGCCAGAAATCGAGTTTGGTGATATTTAAGGCAGAACTGATTAAAATTGTCAGGCAATTATTGGAGTATGATATCGATCTACTTGTCTGCATCGATTTTAGCTCCAAGGATCTACAACTCATTCAGAAAACTTATCATCTTCAGAATGTAATCCCTAACTGGGGTTCTCTCAGTTATAGTTGTGTTCATCAGAGATCTCATGGCCACCTACCTTGCCGCACGATCCTGATGCCCAAACTTTTCTTTGAGATTTAGCATCATATAGTAGGCACTGAGCATATACTAATGCTAATGTTGTAGAACATTCGACATAGATGCCAGAATGTAACACTGCGCCATATGTTTAGCTTTCTACCACTTTTGATAAGGTCGGGCTTTCTCATCGGTTGCCTCCTCATCAGGTTTAGATAGACATACCTCTATGAGCACAAATTTATAGTTCTCAACAGTTAACACAATATCCATATTCTTTTTTCAGTTAATATAATTAGAATCCGTTAGTTTATTTTCTTTGAGTATGCTTGTGAAATGATTGAGAGTCCTTTTAATATATGAGAATCACATATTAAAAAAAAATTAATTACGATGAGTTAAACCTTGAATTCATTTTAAAATTTGGATCCTTCTATTATTTTTAAAAAGAACTTGCCAGCAGCCTAATACATCATGAATAGTATGCCGCGATGGGAACATCATCTATCATTCATCATTCGTCTAAACAAGTCAATTCTTATTAATTTTACTATGTAGGCAACTGACCATGCCAAGTAAAATTAAATAGCTGGCATAACTTCGATATTATAAATAATAGCAGTGACTTAAATGGAAATGATATTATTATTTATGGATAAGTGTATATCATCACTTAATTTTAAATCAATTGCTTTGTAATAAACCCTTCAGATGGAGAAGTGACTCACACTAACAATTATTTAGAATTATCCCTAAATGAGGTATGTATTAGTGATACTGTAATTAATTTTGTCTGATGGGAAGAAAGGTACTGAGGTCAACACACAAAATTAATTTCATTACTTACAAACTAGTGATAGAAACCGTAGAATTTATATGTGAATAAATTTTTTCAACTACTTAGTTTTTAAAATATTTTGAGAGTTATAAAGACTGTTTAATTTAAATAAATTCACAATTTGAAATAAACCACGCGTTATAAAAATTCCAGTAAAAAACTAATTTTTATGTGTTATAAGTGTAGCTAATAAAATTCCAACTCTCCCATTTTATGAAAAATAAATTTTAAATAAAAACTTGATAATTTTAATTTTATTATCCAATTACGCATATTAACCAATTTCGTGATTATGAATTCATTTAAATTAAATTATGCCAAGCATGCAATAACATAAATTGTCCATGTTGTCCATAATCAAACATCCACAACAAAATTATAAACAATTATAAACATGCATACGACAATATAATCTTGGCTTCCATGGTTATCTGGCAAAATATGATTTTTTGAGCCGCCTCTTGATCCCGAAACAAAGCACCATTCCATCATGTCAAAATCCTAATCCGTGTCAAAAACTGTAAACATTCTGGTTCAAATCAAAACCAAAAAATAGCACACTGCCTTGTTCCATCCAGATAGACGCTAGGGCATCTAGACGAATTCCTTCAAAAAAAATTTTGCCCGGACAGATGCTAAGGCAGGTAGTTGCGTCAGGATTTTCTGCATCACAAATTTCAGCCCACGAATTTCAGCCCTAACTGCGCCATTATGCACCAAAACCAATTCTAATCAAAGTAGAACTCCCCAAACTCGTGGGAAACAACGTATAGGCCTCAGAAACGCAATCCAATTTTCAACTTCAACATGTTAAAGATTATAATCAAGGGTCCTATGCCTCTATATCAGGAGTTCAGATTTAATTTACAAAAGAGAAGGTTACACATGATCCTCTGCCTCCAATGGAGTTTCAACCCTATCCTTCATTGCAGGCATTCCAATTCGTACATGGATACTACAACGATTCAAACCTCATGTAAAAACCAAAAACATCATCACACATTCATGCAATCAAACATGCATACATGCATGAACATAAACCTGAGATAGAACGCTGCAAAACAGAAGTTAGCATAATTTTAGTTTACCTGAACCCCATATGCATAGATCAACAGATATGGACAACATGGAGTTGATTCACCCTATATGCAGCATCAAAGATCACTCTGATACCACTTGAAGGGATCAAAATTTCAAGATAGAAGGGACCAAAATTCTAAGATACAATGACAGTGTATATGAATCGAATCAAACTCGGCGCAGAATAAGATCAGCATACAACAAAAAAATGGCACTATGCCGAACCATCCAGACGAACAGGGAAACTGTTCGAACAGAACTTGTATGGAAAAATCCTAGTTTTTCCCTAAACCCCGAAATAGAAACCTAGTATTCCCATAAGGCAAAATAGAGATTATACCTGCATGATCCATCTGGTTTAATCACGTTTCTGTTCTTGAACTTGAATCCAAAGATCAACATGGCAGATGATCGATAATCTTTTCTCCGTTTAGATCTTCTGTTGTATTCTCAAACGCCAAAACTCGAATTAAGTGTGGGCTTAGATACTTCATGTTCCAAACCCTGATATGGCTACCTTCTCCTTTTTCTTTGGTTTTCAGAATACGTGAAAATATCTGATGTGATACGCGTACTGGTGGCCAGAGTTATAATGATGTATATATAGGCTAGAGTAGGAACCTAATGAGTAAATAAGATAAGGACTTCTAATATAATTACGAAAACATATTTCAACTTAGAAGTAATTTTCTAAAAACATAAATTATAAGTCATACTACTAGAGAATTGTTATTGCATCCCCGGCCTTATTCTCAAAATTGAACTTTTAAGCTCCTATTATTAAATACTTATTATTCTCTCCACGTTAAAATTACAAATACTCATCAATTAAATTAAATTATTGATAATTATATTTAATCGACTTCTTTCATAATTTTTTAAGACCTTCTGCTTAACTTATTTGATATGTCGGATTATAAAATCCATCTGTAGGGTTTGA
>JAUMHN010000002.1:939975-966604 GCA_032360265.1 Heliamphora ciliata
ACCTGAGTTTCTCGTGAAAGCGCTAAACTCTAATAAATTTCTCATCGATCTAAGACTTAGGAGAGGCAACCTGGGGCAGCGAGTAGTCAAACGTTTAGCCGAGAATTTCGAATGATGTACTAGATTGCACGATACGTGGCTGGGGTTTATAGTGGCTTAGGGAAGGTAAACAAATCCTTTACCGAGATTCAATGGAAGGTAAACAAATCCTTATTGTCAATGCCGTGATGGGACTTTTATGTTATCGCCACCTTAGGGACTTATTGTCAATGCCGTGATGGGACTTTTATGTTATTGCCACCTCAAGGACTTATTGTCATTGCTGTGATGGGACTTTATATTATTACCACCTCAGAGACTTATTATCAATGCCGTAATGGGACTTTATAGGGTTACCCACATTTAAAAAATAGGATGCTCGTTTAATATCAGCCCAAGGTTTAAATTAAATCTAGTGACTAACCCATGGTGCCTAAACCTCCTTTTTATAATAGAAATCTCCAATTTCATTTCCAAACATGGCAACCAGGGACGCCCTAGACCGACAACCACTGAACAATGATTCCCAACCCAATTTGAAAGGTACGAACGACTTTAATAACCCAAGATGCAATATAGGAATGCCCATGAATGTGCAATATGCCTCTTGTGTACAACTAATTATTGCATGGTGTATAAACATGACATGGCACATGGTACAACTTGCTAAAGCATTAAGTGCAAACATGTGAAGCATAACCCTAATTTAAGCAACATGGACTTGGACCATTGGTATGAGTTCATTTCATCAAAAGCATCATTTTCATACTCTAATTACTTACAAAGTTCATATAAGATTCACACACTTAAGCTTCATAAGTAACACATCACTCAAACACATCACTCATTTTTTGCTGTTATTTTGTCTTTTATTACTTAATTGTATTTAAATATCTAATTTAGGGTGTCCATGTGTCAAATTTTGAATTTTTAAGACTTTTTGCTATACTAGGGGTAAAATGGTTATTTTACCCTAATTATGAGAAATTTTGATTTTTAATCTAATATTTCATATTATTTACTTAATTTAGGATGCTAGGAGTCTTCTCTGAGTATTAGGATTTTGCCTCTGAGCATTTGATCTCTTTAGGATTTTCAGATTGAATTATGATTTTCGGGCCGAGTTAGGGTTTTCAATCTTTCAGTGACCGAAGATCTTATCGGTTTACTGTCGCTAATGTTAAGGGTTGGGTTGGATCATTACATTGGTCGTTACAAACCTAGTTGCTATAACTAGGGCCTATACCGGGGTGTTACAGTTTTGTTCTAGAGTATTGTATAGGATTCTTGGATATGTTGTTGGTACTAGTGTTATCACATTTAAGGGAATATGATCTAAACTTACACCATTGTCTTCTAGTTGTTGTTACATCCAAAGAACCTGTGCACAACAGCTATCAGTTGCAATGTACTCAGCCTTAGCTATAGATAAGGTTATTGAGTTATGTTTCTTGCTAAATCATTATATTAAAGAGTGTCATAGAAATTGACATGTTCCACTTGTACTCTTTTTGTCAATTTTACAACCGACAAAATCTGCATCAGAATAACCAAATAACTCAAAGGTTATTCCTCCAGGATAGAATAATCCTAAATTTTGTGTACCTAAAAGGTATATAAAGATGCGTTTAATAGCAGTAACATGTGATTCTTTAGGATTATCTTGATATTTAGCACACATGCAAATACTAAACATGATCTCAGGTCTACTTGTAGTTAAATAAAGTAGAGATCAAATCATATCTCTATATCTCTTTTCTTCCACTGCTTTACTGTTTTTATCCTTGTTAAGTTTTGTTGAAGGGCACATTGGAGTTCTTATTGGTTTTGCACTTTGCATATCAAACCTCTTCATTAAATCTCTTATTTACTTGGATTGGTTAATGAAGATTCCTTCATGAGATTATTTGATTTAAAATCCAACGAATAAGTTTAGCTTTCTTGTCATGCTCATTTCAAACTCTCCCTGCATGCACTTAGTAAAGTCCTTGTAAAGAGTTTCATTAGTTGAGCCAAAGACAATATCATATACGTATATTTGGACAACAAGCATGCCTTTTTCTTGAGACTTGACAAAAAGAGTTGTATCAATTTTTACTCTTGAAAACTCATTTTCAGTCAAGAATTTGTTTTGTCTTTCATACCAAGCTCTTGGTGCTTGTTTCAAACCTTAAAGAACTTTGGTGAGTTTGTAAACATGGTTTGAAAAATTAGAATTTTCAAAGCTAGAAAGTTTTTTTACAAAAACTTTCTAAAAAGTAAAACCATTTAGAAAGGCACTTTGTGGCCCCGGGTTTTAGGATTTTTGGTTCAAAAATTAGGAATTTAAGAAATATTTAGAAAATGTTTTATCACCTTAAAAACTAAAAATTGAAAACCTTTTTGTTGAAAATGGAGTCGCCACTTGATTTTTGAGAAAAATTAAAAAAAAACAAAATGAGCTACTGATCTTTTAAAATGGTAACTAGAGAAAACAAGAGTTCGGGAGCTAATGTACGAATCGAAAAAGGTGTTAGGCATTCTGTTCGCCCAACCGTGAGGTTGACCTCTACTAATCATCATTAATTTTTAATTAGATTTTTTAAATGCATGCAAATACAGAAAATGAGGATGAAAAGAGAACATCCAAAATCAAATAAGAAAAATACATAATCTAGATATTTAATATACTGAAATAACAACTAAACGTAAAAAAGGGAGCCTAAGTCCTAATCATGCAAAATCTAACTAAATGATAAATGGAGCAAACCGCATGCGACATTACCAAGTAACCTAAACATAACATGATTTTAAACAAAAAGAAAAGATATGCTCCAAAATTCACTAAATTCTAAACACACCAAAAATGAACATGAATTGCCTACAATTTTGTCAAATAACCTAGTTATTCTAAATATGATGCTAAGTAAAGAAATATGCTCCAAAATTCTCTAAATCAAAAATCATATCAAAGATCTGCATAACTAAAAGAAACATAGCAAAAACCACATGCAATATCCTAAAATAAGAAAAATAGGACTTTGAAAACAAAATATTCTCTAAAATCCCCTAAATTCTAATTATACTCAAATATCAATTATGAATTCCATGTTAATGATCAACCAAATGAGACAAACAGAAAAGATGCTATTAAAACAAGAATTAGGCCATGAAGGTAATGACTACTATATAGAAATGCAATAGCCATTCCCAACTAGAAGATATAAGATACGAGCATAATATCGACAATTACAACCGTACAAATATAAGTGCCTGAATATAACAATCTCGATATCGAAAATCATGATAACCAAGTGTATTGGTACTATTTTAATGAATTTTTAAAGTAACCAAAATGCAAGTGTGCGATGTGAACAGAAATAACGGCTGAGATTACTTTGATTTAAATGAAAATTAACAGAATTATACTAAATAAAGCAGGCCCATTAATCATATACTTACAATTCCATAATTAAATGGTAAACTAAATCGACTACACAAATGAATAAACACATGCGAATTAAAATTAAAATTAACCCAGCCACTCTAAGCAATAGAAAGTAAAGAGAGAAAGACCAGGGATCTAAACAAAATACCTAAATCGCAAGTGAATCCTCAAGTCAGGGAATGATGATCAGTAGTCCAATCCTCGGGCAATGCTCCAAACCCAATGTAAGGGCAAGTTGAGAATCCAGTAAGGTATTAGCGTTAGTGATTGTTCTTCCTCGGTACTCCAGCAGAGTGTCGGTATTAGAACTCTCTCACCTTCCGACTCATCAGAATTTGAACACCAGAATTTTCCCTTTGAAAATCGCACTAGAGGTACAATATTTATAGAGTTCATCAATCAATAAGGTGCTAGCATGTTTTGGGACACGTCAGGCCATTTGGAGTTGGCGGTCACCAGATTGTGAATTGGCAGTCGCCACAATATTCAAGCTTCCAAGGGTTTCTTCTGGCGGTCGCCACAACTGAGTTGGCGACCCCAAGGTTCAAAGGTGGCGACCACCACTTTGGCTTCGGTTTCTAAGAGGTTCTTATAAAGGTCGCCACAATCAAAATTGGCGGTCCTACAATTCAAAGTTGACGGTTTAAGGGTTGGACAATGTAGGTTCACTGGTCTAAAGATTTTGATCATTGGGTTCAAACACTGAGCATGGATCACTTCCCGAGGATCGTCCTGCAGCACCATTTCACTTGTTTTCATTATCGAATTCACTCATATTAACCTAAGATTAGCAGGGTCAAATTGGGGTGTCTACAGTTATCCCTCTTTGACATAACTTGCGCAGCAATGCGTAATGCGAGTTATGTCAAAGACCCAGAGATAACATTCATTTGATCGAGCCGTTAATCTTAGATCACAAACACACATGCATGCATATGATGTTGGTCGTACACTAATTTTCACCGAGCTGCCTACGTATCTTTTTGCTAGGGATCAGACCAAAACGTAGTTCCTGAGCAAATGCAAGAATGCAAGATACTAAATATGATGTAGATGCTAACATGATGCGAACACTCGTATGATCAAATAATTTCTAAAGGTCGAGTCAAGATCTAAAGGAAGCACAAATAATCAAACAAGTCAAAGATCGATACAAGAATTAAGAATTCGGCTAGGGATAAAATAATTAAAAGGATCGAGTCAAGATCCTAGAAATTATCTTAACTGGAAAAGTAACAACGAATTAATTAGGTCGAGTCAAGACCTAAAAAATCAGAATGATAACGGGATAAGAATAACTAAAAAATCGAGTCAAGACTTTAAAATCATCCTTAAAGGAGAGAATCATGAATTAATAGGTTGAGTCAAGACTTAGAAATTCGAGACGAGCACGGGACAAAAATAATTAAAAGCTGAGTTAAGGTATAAAACTATCTTCATCGAAAGAATAATCACAAATTAATAGGTCGAGTTAAGACCTAAAAACTTGGGACGAGGCACAGGATAAAAATAACTAAAAGTCCAGTCAAGGCTTAAAATTAAATTTATCGAGAGAAAATCTCAAATTAATAGGTCGAGTCAAGACCTAAAAATTCGAAATGAGGCACGGGATAAAAAATAATTAAAAGCCGAGTCAAGGCTTAAAATTAGATTTATCGAGAGAAAACCACAAATTAATAGGTCGAGCCAAGACCTAAAAATTCGAGATTAGGCATGGGATAAAATTAATAGGCCGAGTCAATACCTAAAAACTTGGGATGAAAACAGAATAAAGATAATTAAAAAGTTGAGTCAAGACTTTAAAATTAAATTTATCGGGAGAAACCACGAAAAACACAACAAGGTTTAAAGTTATTTTTAAGGAAAACAACACAAGGTTTTAAAGGTTATTTTTAAACAACACACAAACTAAGAAAATGGTTTAAAAATTATTTTCAACAAAACACAATAAATAAGAAAAGGGCTTAAAAATTATTTTCAATAAAACACACAAAATAAAGCCCAAACAACCCTCAAAATCCCAAAACATAAACACGTGCCCACTAAGCCATAACATGGCAATCGCCAGGTCCAAACAACGAGACGGTTGACATGACCGCTTTCCTAGTGGCGGTCGCACACTCAAAACCCCACAAAGTTGGCGGTCGCCATAAGACGCTTGAATAACCTGGTGGTTGCCTACTTCGAATGTGCCAACCGTCACAACCGAAACCCTTTAAGCTTCCCCCGACGCGCTGGCTAACCCTCATTCGTATGCTCTACTCTCTCTCTCTCTCTTCTCTCGAACTTTCTCTCAAATTTCCTCAAGTTTCTTAAGGTTTTCAAGCTTTTTTTTAGCTTTTCGAATATTCTCCCCGGCACACGATGTTTACACTATTGTTTGTGATTCCTTCTTGTTAATGGCGGACCAACGTCATGGAGACGACGATTTGGGGGCACGATGAGGCTCTTCAGCTGTCGATAGTTCTTCCATGGGCACCATTAGGGGTGCCAATTCTCGTATTCCAGCTGGTGGGATTATCGCTCCTCAACCCTCCACTACTAAGGGGGCGATGGATATACTCGTGATCGAGGCTGAGCGGTCCTTACTTCGTGCTGCTGAGGATCAGGATAGAGCGGCATGGGCACATGCAGCTACAGATCAGGTAGCTGCAGATTAGACAACTGCTGAGGCTGAGGTTGAGGGCTTCCTTGATCCACATGCTGGCGAGGGCATTTCTGCCCCTTTCGACCCGATGACCTATGCTCCTGCGTCCCACCGTCTAGGTCCAGGCGGGATGAGACAGTACGACCTTCCAGTTGATGTCGTTGCAGCTGACATCTTTCTCCGAGAGCTGGCTCAGCATATCTCATGTCAGCGTCCTATGGTAAGTCCTTTTTTTCTTTCTTTTCGATGTTGAAACATGCGTTATCTTTATTATCTTGAACGTAGATGCATGTTTAGGGTTTCCTATGACTTATTATTTTGTGATGTGATGGTATATGATAACTGTATGTAATATTGAGATCTGTGAATGAACTGGACATATTTAACAAAAATTAAAAGAATAACCCAGAACATCGAACTAAAAACTAGTTAGGTAACCGTGCAAAGGAGATTCTGGACAAAGCGTAGGGATACTAGGATTAGGGTTTTGATGTAAGTAAGGGGATGATTTTTTTATTTTTTGTATTTTAAGAATAAATACCATACAATACATGTATGGTATCTTTGAGAGTTTATTCTCGGGCTGGGTGTTGTGTTTGGTTGTTTATAGGTGTTTCACGTGGTCCGGAGTTTGGAGCGTGACAGCCATATTTTATTCATGTTTGATTGAATGGGTTTGTATGATGATTATTTTTTTTTAATTACAAGGGTTGACCGTGATAGATGGAATGTAAGCCGTTGAGACATAGGATCGATGAATAGTTAGTTTCTATTTTTAAAATATCTATTTAGATTATTTAAGAAGAGGTTATGTATATCCAAGAACACGAAGAACGGAGGTGGCAACGGCTGCTGTTTTAGGATTTTATCGGGCCACGGATCGCAGTAAGATTTTTATGAATTTTAAATAATTTTTTGGTGCATTTTTTATAATATTTATGCATTAAAAATAGTAGCAAAAATAAGTAAAAAAATGAAAAAAATTATTAATAGCATCCCAGTTCTTGCGGCTTTGCCGACGATGGTTTGGTGGCGATTTTAATGATTTTTAAGGCTATTTTTGAGACTATTTTTGAGTAATTTTTTAGGTATAAAATTGCAGCAAATATACCTTAAAATATTGTCCAAAAACCAAAAACCCTAGGCCAAATAGTGCACTAACAGGCGACAAAACAGTAGCTGTCCAGCGGCGGCAACCGGCGGCTCTTTGGGCCTGTTTTCGAGGTTTTTCGAAACTATTTTCGAGGTGTTCTTCGAAGCAACGTGTAGCTGAATATTTTAGCTATTTTTCTAAAAAAACGAGCACCAAAGAACTATCAAAAAATCCCAAAAGGGGCGGCAAAATAGGCGCAGTGGCTTTAGGCAGTTTTTCCAGGTTATTTTTCGTGCTGTTTTTGAGTAGATATTTTGAAAAAAAAAATTTATTTTTTGAAAACTTTCTATCAGTATAAAGAACGTCGAAAACGGAGCTTGGATGAGTCGACAAAAGTTGCCTAAAGGTGGCGGCACTAGGCGCCAGCAGCAGAAGTGGTTCTCTCTCCTGGGACTGTTTTTTCTGTATTTTTTGATATGTTCAAGACTAATACGATATATTTGTATATATCAAAGTGTATTAAGAAATTCTGATGCAATCGGATCACAGAATCAGATACAAAAGAGGATTATTACAGCTCATTCTCTACGGGAGAGTTAAGCGCTTTAGCGTTTTACTTGGATCATAAAATCAGGATATATGCATGTCGTGTTTATATATATGAATTGCGTGGATGCTTGCATATCTGTTTTATTTACCCTATTAATTTAATTAATTTGAAAATTCAGTTTTAACTAAAATATTTCGTATAGAAAAATAAAATTATATTTTTTAATTAATTAATTTTAATTAAATAGAAATTTTTTTGATATTTTATTTTTTACAAAATATCACGTTTAAGATGTTTTTTCATAAAATCGGATATCTTGAAAAACGTGAGAATTAATTCTAAATTTTGAATTAATTAAATGGAAAATATTTAATCAAAATAAATTATTATTTTTCAAAAAATATGGATCGAAAATAAAATAAATAAATATCTTTAATCAACACCTTAGCTGAAATGCCAAAGAAAAAATTGTGCATTTATTAAATTTTATTTGTTACGTATTTAAGCACAAAAAGTTGATTTGGTAAATCGAAATCTTTGGAATCGTGTACACGGAAAGATGTTTGATTTTTTCGGATCGTATGATTTTTGAAATTAATAAATTTATTTTAATTAAGTAAATTTTTGTAACCTTCAAAAAAATATTTTAAAAATCTAAGTGGAAGAGAAGATTTATTTTACAGATAAATTTTGCAGTCTCCATCACTAGTTTATAGACAATGCAATTAAAACCCTACATGTTAGCGGTAAGGCCTTTCACCCCATCGGACAGATTAATTGTGGTATCATCAGTACAAACCTACTTTACAGATAATTCTGGATAATTGTTAGTGTGGATCACTTCTCTATCTGAAGGGTTCATTGCGAAACGATTGATTTGGGATTAGATGATGGTTAACACTTAACTGTATATAATAGTATCCTCTTCATCTGAGTCACTACTATTATATGCCGGACTGAAGCTATGCCAACTATTTAATTTTACTTGGTATGGTCAGTTGTCTAGATAGTAAAATTAAAAGAAATTAGCTTGTCTGGACAAACGATAGATAGTAGATGTCCTCCCATCGAGACATGTTATTTCACAGGGATCTAGACTGCTGGTGAATTAATTTTAAAATGGTAGAGGGAGCCAAATTAAAATAAATTTAAAATTTTGCTTATCATAAGTAACGGTATTTTGATTATGTGATTCTCAGAATTAAAATGGTTTTCAACTCACTCGTTTCAATACTCAAAGAAAACAAACTTACATAACCAAATTATGTTGATTGGAAATGGAACTTGGACATTATATTAACTGTTGAGGATTACAAGTTTGTGTTGATTAAGATATGTCCACCGATATCTAATGAGGAGGTTACCAAAAGGGAAACCTAGGCCCATTAGAAGTGGCAGAATGCTGATCAGATGGCTCGCTGTTACGTTTTAGCTTCAATATCAAATATTTTGCAGCATCTGCATCAGTCTATACCTAGTGCCTATGACATGATTATGAACCTCAAAGACATGCTTGGGAATCAAAATCATGCTGCTAGGTAGGTGGCTATGAGATCTCTAATGAATGCAAATATGGCTGAAGGTACCCCAGTAAGGGATCATGTTTTGAAGATGACCAGTCTTCTAAATGAACTCCTTAGAGCTAAAATTGATGAAAATACCCAGATTGATATCATACTCCAATCATTGTCTGAAAGTTTTAAGCAATTCTGTCTCAACTATTCTATGAATAAGCTCAGCTACACACTAGCAGAACTTCTTAAGAAACTTCAAGCAGCCAAGGGAGTTCTTAGGAAGCCAGGTTCTGTGAATGTGGCTGAGAAAGGTTCTTCCTCTAAGCCGAAAGGCAAGAAGAAGAAAAAAGTTAAGACAGAGGGAAACACAGGTCGAAAAGACATTAAGGGACCAAAAGCTGTTGTGAAGAAATCGAGAGGCAAGTGCAATCACTTTTACCAGTTTGGACATTAGAAAAAGCAGTGTCCTATTTTTCTCAATAAGTAGAACAAACAAGGTAATTTCTGTTCACTGGTTGTTGAAACATGTTTAGCGATGTTATCTACTGGTACATAGTGTGTAAATACGAGAACCATTAATTATGTCTGTAATTCTTTGCAGGGGTTCCAAAAAATCAAGCAACTCAGTGACGAAAAAATATACCTGCACATGGGTAATAATACAAGAGTGGCAGCAGTTGCAGTAGGAGATATCACTCTCAGTTTCAGTAGAGATACGATACTTCTTCTGAAAGAACGTCTTTATGTACCTTCAATTAGAAAAAATTTAATTTCAGTTTCGAGTTTAATAAAGAAAAAATATACTATTCATTTTGATGACTGTCATTGTGAAGAAAAATAAATATTTTATTTGTTTTGGAACATTAGTGGATGATTTGTATGTCAAATCTCCTATCTCTCCTACACTGCAATTAACTGAAACGAATAACACATCTAATTTACTATATAAGAGAAAGTTTCCTTCTTTAATGAACCAAACGTTTCTTTGATACTCACGCTTGGGCCATATTAATCTAAAAGGATAAACATGCTGGTAGGAGATGGACCTTCTAGTCTGTAAATTTTGCTTAGAGGGTAAGATGACCAAGAGACCCTTTTTGCCCAAAGGCTATAGAGTTAAGGAACCGTTGGAGCTAATTCATTCTGATGTGTGTGGTCCTATAATAAATTGGGCTAAAGGTGGCTTTGAGTACTTCGTCAGTTTCATTGATGACTACTCAAGATATGGATACATTTACATGATACACCGTAAGTTTGAATGTTTTGAGAAATTTCAAGAATTCAAGGAAGAGGAAAAGAAGCATTTGGATAAAAGTATCCAATCACTACGATCTAACTCTGGTGGGCAATACCTCTTTGGAGAGTTTATGGATTACCTGTCATCAGAGGGGATTATCTCCAAATTGACTGCACTTAATACTCCGCAGCAAAATAGTGTAGCAAAAAGAAGGAATATGACTCTTATGGATATGGTAAGGTCCATGATGAGTTATTCGGGTTTATCCGATCCGTTTTGGAGACTCGCTATAGAGATAGTGGCTTATATTCTGAACTTGATACATTCTAAGTTAGTACCTTTTACTCCCACAGAATTGTGGACCGGGCATAAGCTTAGTCTAAAATACATTTAGATTTGGGGGTGTCTAGCATATGTGCTGAAAGAGAATGCGGGTAAGTTAGAATTGAGGACAGAAGTCTATTTCTTTGTGGGGTATCCCAAGGGAACGAAGGGTGTTCTGTTTTATAATCCTAAGGATCAGAAGGTCATTGTAGCGACTCGGACCCTTGTTATTTTTGAAGCATTAATAAAAACTAATGTGTTATGTCTAGTCGAGATGTTTGAGACTGCAAATCGTGAATGAGAATTAATTCTTGAGCTTGTATGTGCTCGTTCCTGATGGTTAAGGGTGAAATTATGCAGAAGAACATGGTTGGATTATGTATTGTGGATGTATGGTTAAGTACAGCTTTAGTTAGGTTTGTCTCCCAGCGTTGACTACTCGAGCGGTGGGGAGCCCGCTCGAGCGGAGAGGTGGCCGAGAGGTTCTTTTGAGGGGGACAGCTCGAGTTGTGGGGGTCCGCTCGAGCGGACTGTTGTGGAGCTGAGGTTTTAAAAATCGCGTGAGGCTTCCTTTTCTCTCATTCTTTTCATATCTCTCTCTCTCTAGAGTGTGGGTGAGAGTTAGGGTTTGGGTTTGAGGGTCGTTAGAGACTCGTTTGGCTCCTCCTAGTGAGTTTTCTTGGCTTTCTCTCGGTGGCTCAAGCATTGGAGACCCGAGCTTGGCGTTGGAGAAGCTTTTCTCACCGTGCGGTTGGAGATCTTCGCGGATGGAACTTCTTTGAGGCTTTCTCTTGTGGATCTAGCATCCCTAAGGTAGGATCTAAGACTTTCTTAGAATAGATATGTGATATGTATTGTGTTTTCCAATTTGTGAATACAAAGCATGAAATACATGTTTTCAAAGCCCTAAATTGAAGTTTGATGATGATGAGGGGTTTAATCTTGAATTTATGAGAGATTTAGGTTGTTCTTATCTTAACAATATCATTTATTGAGGTTGGATTGAGAAATGGCAAATTAGGGTTAGGTTTTGAGTTAAAGCAATGAGAATTTGGGGGTTTGGGTTTAAAAGATTAATATGATGAAATTGATGTGATTCATGGTTAAATTGGGAGTTATCATAATCTATTGTGAACTTAATTTTATAAACTAATGTGACACATGTTGATGTCAAGCCAAAGATGTGAGTTTTGTTGAATGAAACTAAAAAATTTGTGAAATTGAATCCATACGAGGGTTAATTTGGGTTGAGCGCTAAAACAATGAAAAACGTGCATAATAGAATTATATAATGACATGGGTTTGGCGAGAGGAACCTTTAGGGTTGGACTCGCGTGTGTATGTGATACGGGTTTGGCGAGAGGGACCTTTAGGGTTAGATTCGCGTGTGTATGTAGTATGGGTTTGGTGAGAGGAACCATTTGGGTTGGACTTACATGTGTGTGTTGTTTTATGATATAATAAAAAGGCCCGATTTGTGGATCCAAGGGATCATTTAAGGTTGCGCACGAGTTGCTCATCGGTGAAAGACCAAAAAACTGCCCAGATTGGGTTCTCTGCCCGCCGGCTAGTGAACCGGGAAAGGATATGTCGTGTCGGGGCATAGCACGTTCCATTACTTCATGGGGCCTGTGTGGCCTGGTTGAGGGTAACGTTACGGGGGTCTATACGCTCGTTCGACGCCGGTGCCTATGTTTTGTGCCACGAGTTGGTAAAGCATGTAAAGTGTGTGTGTTAGCGTGCGTTGGTGTGTGTTGTAAACAATCGGGTTGGTAGAATCTTAATCTAATAATGGAACAAAGGGTAAAACGTGTTGGATAATGGGAAATGGTAAAGAAATTGGGTTAATGAAACTTCAAGTGAAGAAATTGAGAAGATTGTGAAATGGAAAATAGGTTTGGTTGATAAAAAGAGATAAAACTTGTTTGGTTAATTAAGAATGGAAAATTGAATGATTTCATGGAAATTAAGAAGTATGGAACAGTAACCCTTTTCATATAAAACTCGGTTACGAATTGGGAATTTACTTGGGAACAAACAAGATGTTTTTGGTCATACTTACGTGCGCGCCTTGCATAACCATCTTCGCATATCGTGCATGTATTCGATGTTAGTCTTGTTCCTACGAGTTTCGGCTCATGTTGTTTAACAACATTTCAGGTGATAATGGGAAGAGGAGTATGGACTGAGGTGATGATCGTTGGACCTTTGGGCATAATGGATAGAATCACTAATTCTTTGGATAGTTTGTTTTGAGAAATAAAATTGTAAAAGATGTAAATTTCTGTTCTTGGATATTTAGAATGTTGTAATTGGGGGTTATAATCCCCTTATTGTAAGGTCGTAGAGTCATATTTTCATGTTATGCATGCATGTGAGGACGTTTGTTGTATAATGATTGGACAATTTAATTCCTTTTAATGGTGGTTTTGTTAACGAAGTTGGAATCTCAGTTTTCAGTGAAAGATGGATGTTTAAATCTTTTATGAACATTTAAGATCTCGTGTTGTTTGTCCAAATTCATGTTTCAAGAATGAGGAGAAATGGTTGCCATTCTTAGTCTTTGATGGAATTTTACAATTGTGGGATATGAGGTCTCGGGGGCCTGACCGCTTGAGCGGTCAGGACTCTGCTCGAGCGGGGTTCGCTGGGTATGTTTTGTTAATGAATGTTTAATAACAAGTTAATTCTAAGGGAGCCTTGGACATGAACGGATTGTTTAATGGTTTAATTCTCAAGAATATATTCGGATTATATTAATTCGAAAGCGAGCCGTTACAAATGGTATCAGCGCTATAGGTTAGAATACCTAGGAACCATGGGAATAGTTAATCCTTTACGTGAGAGTTTGAATTGTTGTGTGACATTCATGTATTGGTGTGCTAGCATGAAATTGCATTGGGTTATTTGATATTTGCATGCTACGTGATGTTTGTGCGCAGAGGTTGAATGTTTGGGATGATGTGTTTTGCCCTTGGGCGTCCAGTCGACTACTTCGGAGTTCATGTTAGAAAGGCATTTGGCCGACATCCATTCTAGTGGGAAATCCTAATGAGTTACCCAGATTGATGTGTCACTCTTAAAGATTCTCCTTGGTATGTGGATGTGTGATTGTGTTGGTGTGATAAGACTAGGTGTTGAGTAGCATATGGCTTTAGAAGGTTAAGTTGAGTTTAGCCCAGTTGAGTATTGTGATATCCTTGAGATAGGAGCTGTCCTTGAGGGACTATGATAAGTTGTGGTCAAGATTATGGTATAGGGTGTGAAAGTGTAAACCGGTGATTAGTGATTGTGGTGAATGTAAGCTCGTGAGATGAGCATTGATTGTTTGGGGTGTGTTGTGCCCATGTGAGTTGTGGGTGATCGTAGTTAATTGCCTGTTGTGTGTTATGCTACCAGTAGTTTAACGAATAGAGATGATAAAGTGTTTGAAACCACTTGGAGGTAGTTTATTGTGATTGGGTATAAGATGTGGTTATAGGCGTGTTGAGAATTATGTACGTCATTAGCCGTGCTATGTCATGAGCCATACTGTGTGATGAGCCATGTACCCCGAGAATAACAAAATAATTATAATGTCAAAACCAATTCTAACCAAAGTAACCCAAGATGTCTCCACGACCGTTCTTCTCATTTGATTAAATGCTCCTCTTTATCACCTGAAATGTGTTTAAACAACATGAGCCGAGGCTCGTAGGAAATATACTAAAGATGGACAAATGCATGACATGCGAGGACGGCTATGTGAGATGCACCACGTAGTTTTATCCAAAATCTAAGTTCATTTTCAAACAAAGTTTCATTCACGTAACCGGATTTTCATTATCAAACCAATTCCATTTAAACACATCATAGTTTTACCCCTTTCACTTCCTTATTATTTTCAAACCGCTTGATGTTTCACATTTCCAATTACCTTCCACTTTTATCACAATTCCTAATTGCTCAATTATGGTTTTGCAAACTCAATTCCATTCATGGTTCTCATACTTTCAATTAATCTCAACCATTAACCAAGGTTTTTCAAACCTAAACCAATTATTGATTTAATTAATTACCAAAACCCAGACGACGCCTATAACCAAAGTGGACGAGAGCATAGAGGGCAGTAGCGTAATAATCACCGACCCAAGGTGGATTAAAGAGCCTGAGCCTGGACAGTGTTTGAGAATGTTCCTTCCCCTACGGGGTGTTATTGGTGACCGCAATGGTACTTGTGATTTGAAGGTCTGTGTGATGACCCTTGTGTTTGTTTCGTGGCGTGGCACCAAGTTGTGTTCCTTGATAGAAGTTGAAAATTGTATGAGGAATGAACATGTGGGTTAGAGATATTGTCGACAGGTTGGTTACCGAGTGGTATGTATGTACTTATGATGAGATATAAGTCAAAAACGGTTGTGATTTAGTGTGTAATAGTTTAAACTAATGGAGTAGAGGTTTGTGGTTTAAATTATCACTCTCAGGATTGGGAACTTACATGCAGTGCAAGGTGTTTGGTAGTTGTAAGTGTGAGAAGCTGGTAGAGCCTATGATGGATGTTATTAATGTAGTTAGCTTGGTCGTCTTAGGATGACGTGTCAGTGGAAAGAGATTCCTTGAAAGTATGATGATTGGTGGTTTGTGACCTAACATAAGGCCTAGGGATGGTGGTATCGTTTGGCCTAGAATTGGGAGGTGAGGCTTGTTTGATTTCTGTTGTGAGTAATCGTTTTCATGATTTGATAGCTGTGTGCCTAGATGAAGCTATGGTGTAAGTAGTTTCGAATCTTTTGTGAGACAACGTAATCGCTTTAGTGTTTCTCCCCTATAAGTGCTAAGTGCATGATATCAGAGAGCCTGTGGTGAGTGTTAATGGTGTGATTGATCTAGTTGCTTAGTTGAGATATCATGAATGTGACGCTCCTTTAAAGAGGTGGAAGTTGATTATGATTAGATCTGCGACATAAAGATGGTTGTGTTGCCTTACCCTTGGAAGTGAAATGTAGAGTGGTGGAATTCAACGATGTACCATAGTAGTTTGAGTGGTCTGGAGCTGGTGAGCGAAAGTCATGAATTCGAAGGGGTGTGTAAATGTTCTTATACACGGGTTGCAGAAGTGCAGACGATGTTCTTATAATCATAATGAGTTATGGGTAACTTTGGGCAAAAAGTTTTGATTTCGACCATCTTTGATTGAGTACTTTATGCTTTCTTTTGTGGATGTACTTGAGTTGTGAGCTCTATACGGTAATGTGGCAGTTGTTAATCCGTTGAGAGTCATATTAATGTAGTACAATATTGTAAAGAGAAACCTTAGGTAATGCGAATGGATAGTGCCGTGTCTTTCTAGGTACCTGGTGATGGGCTTAAGGACGCGTGAGACGCGTCACGAGAAGGTAAAGAAGTTAAGGGTAGTCAAAGAGTATGAATGAGGTTTGAACTTGAGAACTGAGTGGGACAAGTCGTATGATTGTTGTGATCAGAGTCGATGATATTTGTATGATGGTGGTTTGATTCCTCGTGGTTTCTTGGTGAAAAGTTGCTTGTTCGACTTTATGAGTATAAGTGTTCGGGTTGTGTCCTTCCAGATATTGGATTAATAAGCATGGAGTGTTTATCCATCATTAACAGGAGAATCAGCATTGAGACTTAGAACTTCTGTGTGCGAGGGTTAGATGAAGATTGATTGATAGACGCCTATAATGGGTATTCTAGTTTGTGCAGAAATATTGATATCCTTGGTTCTTGTCAGTAGCCAATGTGATTTGTGCTGAACCTTTTGCGATTGTGTTGTTCACCTGGTATGGTTTTGATAATTCATCATGAATTTTAGTTCGTGTTCTGTTGATGTAGAAGTTGCTCGATTTGTTCAGAGTTGACGGTAGGGTACCCATTCGGAAGGGAGACAAGCTATAGAGAATAAAGTTGAGAGTATTAGGATAATGTGATAAAGGTGTGAGTCACAAAAAATT
Source organism: Heliamphora ciliata (assembly GCA_032360265.1). Classification (NCBI taxonomy): domain Eukaryota; kingdom Viridiplantae; phylum Streptophyta; class Magnoliopsida; order Ericales; family Sarraceniaceae; genus Heliamphora; species Heliamphora ciliata. The sequence continues at coordinate 956,758 of JAUMHN010000002.1, forward strand.
TGGTATTGAAGAGACAACATCGGTGTGATTTGTTTGATTTGATAGGTTGTTAGATTCGGAATGGAATGATCTTACTTGTACGGAAGGAAATTGAATTTTTTTTATAAGAGTGCTTAGGTTCGATTGATGAGTAGCATGGGCAGTGTAATGTGATAAGTGGGTATTGATGTGTTGAAGAGATAAGTCTATGAGCACAGGTGTTAGGAGAGTAAAGGAACGGTATGCGAATTGAGTAGCGTGGTTCTTTCATGGTACATCGTGAGTGGATAGAATGCCTGGAGGGGTTGCGTCTAAGATGAAACTGTTCAAACAAGGGGAGGGTTTTGATTGATTACATGATAGGAAAAGTGTGAATAGATCGAGTGGCGTTGGTGAGTGATCAGAGAATCACGTGGTGATACTATTAGATAGAGGATTGTTAGATGTGTGATGTGGATACGAAATCGAGGTGTGAACATACATACGGGTGTCGACGAACAGCGTCACTAGTAATTGTCTGGAACTAAGCAACTGATTATGTATGAGATGTTATAAATTTGAAAGACCAATATATGTATTTTGAGTAAAGATAAATGCTGTATGGGATTCATTGTAAGGATGAGAAATTAACTGAGAGTCAGTGGTTTAATGGTGAAATGTGGGCTTACGGATGTGCTTGATGATGTGATATGAGACACAGTTGGATTTGTGTAGAAAAGAGTATGCAAGTAGAATATTGTGTTTGCATTGTGCTAATGGCCTAAGTGAGTCAAAAGGAGTTTGTGTGACCACGGGGATCCGAATAGCTATGGTGATGGAGTGATAACCTTAATCATTTGAAACCTTGAGAGTGGCGATAATATGACACCTGGTGTTTTCGTGACATGAGAAGTTGTGGCTTGTGAGCAAGAAAGCGGTAAAGGATTGACAAGGGGTGGAGGTTAATACCAAATGTTTTACATGTGTTCTTTGGAAATTTGGATGACCTACGTGAATTTCTTTATTTGAAGCTGAATGTTTGTTGTTTTTGCTTGGGTATGAGCATCTTATTAGTATGAGTGATAACATTCTTGATATATGTGGAAGGATGCGGTGGTATTGAGTTTTGTAATTATTAGTTAACCGCGAGGGCTTGAATAAGATGTGAATATGGGTAGTATCGAAGTTTGACAACGCGTGTTGGTTCTTATGAGAATAACCCTCTGTGTATTTTGGTATGAAAATGAGCTAGTTTGTGGCAGTTCGTACAAGATTGCAATCGTTACAAACAGAGATGGAATGTATGGAAACCAGTGCGGATTGTGGATTAGTTTTGTGTAATACGCGTAATCATTTGGGTTGGTCACATCCAGGATGGGTGGCGTCTCAGTGCCTCGGTAGTATGAGTGGGATCTCGGTTCGACAACATTAGGGTAACCCTTATGTTAACAAGACTGTGTGTGTGAGAGCAAGTGTCAGTGGCATGGATGTTGTTGATTATCAAGGACAAGTCAGTTGATTTAAGTCTTAGTGTTGAATTTCGAGGACGAAATTTCTTCAGTGGGGGAGATTGTAGCGACTCGGATCCTTGTTATTTTTGAAGCATTAACAAAATCAATGTGTTATGTCTAGTGGAGATGTTTGAGAGTGTAAATCGTGTGTGAGAATTAATTCTTGAGCTTGTATGTGCTCGTTCCTAATGGCTAAGGGTGAAATTATGCAGAAGAACGTGGTTGGATGATGTATTGTGGATGTATGGTTCAGTGCAGCTTCAGTTAGGTTTGTCTCCCAACGTTGACCGCTCGAGTGGTGGGGAGCCAGCTCGAGCGGAGAGGTGGCCAAGAGGCTCTTTGGAGAGGGACCGCTCGAGCGGTGGGGCTCCGCTCGAATGGACTGTTGCGGAGCTGAGGTTTTAAAAATTGCGTGAGGCTTCCTTTTCTCTCATTCTTTTCATATTTCTCTCTCTAGAGTGTGGGTGAGAGTTGGGGTTTGGGTTTGAGGGTCGTTAGAGACTCGTTTGGCTCCTCCTAGTGAGTTTTCTTGGCTTTCTCTCGGTGGTTCAAGCGTTGGAGACCCGGGCTTGGCGTTGGAGACCCGGGCTTGGCGTTGGAGAAGCTTTTCTCATAGTGTGGTTGGAGATCTTCGTAGATGGAACTCTTTTGAGGCTTTTTCTGGTGGATCTAGCATCCCTAAGCAAGGATATAAAACTTTCTTGGAATAGATTTGTGATATGTTTTGTGTTTTCCAATTTGTGAATACAAAGTATGAAATACATGTTTTCAAAGCCTTAAGTTGAAGTTTAATGATGATGAGGGGTTTAATCATGAATTTATGAGAGATTTAGCATGTTCTTATCTTAATAATATCATTTATTGAGGTTGGATTGATAAATGGGAAATTAGGGTTAGGTTTTGAGTCAAAGCTATGAGAATTTGGGGGTTTGGGTTTAAAAGATTAATATGATGAAATTGATGTGATTCATGGTTAAATTGGGAGTTATCATAGTCTATTGTGAACTAAATTTTATAAACTAATGCGACACATGTTGATGTCAACTCAGAGATGTGAGTTTTGTTGAATGAAACTAATGAATTTGTGAAATTAAAGCTATACGAGGGTTAAACTCGTGTGTGTATGTGATATGGGTTTGGCGAGAGGAACCTTTAGGGTTGAACTCGTGTGTGTATGTGATATGGGTTTGGCGAGAGAGACCTTTAGGGTTGGACTCGCGTGTGTATGTGGTATGGGTTTGGTGAGATGAACCATTTGGGTTGGACTCACATGTGTGTGTTGTTTTATGATATAATAAAAAGGACCATGTTGTGGATCCAAGGAATCGTTTAAGGTTGGGCACGAGTTGCTCCTTGGTGAAAGACCGAAAAACTGCGTAGATTGGGCTCTCTGGCCGCCAGTTAGTGAACCGGGAAAGGACGAGTCGTGTCGGGGTATAGCACATTTCGTTACTTCATGGGGCTTATGTGGCCGGGCTGAGGGTAACATTATGGGGGTCTTTACGCTCGTCCGACGCCGGTGCCTATGTTTTGTGCCACGAGTTGGTAAAGCGTGTAAAGTGCTAACAAAGTGTGTGTGTTGGCGTGCGTTGGTGTGTGTTGTAAACAATCGGATTGGTAGAACTTTCATCTAAAAATGGAACAAACGAAAAAACATGTTGGATAATGAGAAATGGTAAAGAAATTGGGTTAATGAAACTTCAAGTGAAGAAATTGAGAAGATTGTGAAATGGAAAACACGTATGGTTGACAAAAAGAGGTAAAACTTGTTTGGTTAATTAAGAATGGAAAATTGAATGATTTCATGGAAATTAAGAAGTATGGAAAAGTAACCCTTTTCATATAAAAGTCGGTTATGCATTGGGAATTTACTTGGGAACAAACAAGATGTTTTGATCATACTTACGTGTGCGCCTTGCATAACCATCTTCGCATATCATGCATGTATTCAATGTTAGTCATGTTCCTATGAGCTTCGGCTCATGTTGTTTAACAACATTTAAGGTGATAGCGGGAAGAGGAGTATAGACTAGGGTGATGATCGTTGGACCTTTGGGCGTAATGGATAGAATTACTAATTCTTTGGATAGTTTGTTTTGAGAAATGAAATTGTAAAAGATGTAAATTTCTGTTCTTGGATATTCGGAATGTTGTAATTGGGGGTTAGAATACCTGTATTGTAAGGTCGTAGAGTCATATTTTCATATTATACATGCATGTGAGGATGTTTGTTGTATAATGATTGGATAATTTAATTCCTTTTAATGGTGGTTTTGTTAACGAAGTTGGAATCTCAGTTTTCAGTGAAAGATGGATGTTTAAATCTTTTATAAACGTTTAAGATCTCATGTTGTATGTCCAAATTCATGCTTCAAGAGGGAGGAGAAATGGTTGCCATTATCAATCTTAGATGGAATTTTACAGTTGTGGGATTTGAGGTCTCTAGTGCCTGACCACTCGAGTGGTCAGGACTCTGCCCGAGCAGGGTTCACTGGGTATGTTTTGTTAATGAATGTTTAATAAGGGAGCCTTGGACATGAAAGGATTGTTTAATGGTTTAATTCTCAAGAATATATTCGGATTATATTAATTCGGAAGCGAGACGTTACAGTCATTGTTAGCACCATTGTCCGATTCTTGAAAACAAATTTATTATGAACCATAGGCCCAAAAGTAATATTGTTCTGGAAGAACTTAGAGGAAATACCAATAGAACGGATGTGGAACCACATGTCACTGATATCACATTGCATCATCGTAGTGGGAGGATTATCGAGACAGGTACAAATCATGAATAGGGTGCTGATGCATAGGGTTCAGATTCTACACAGCGTGTTACTGCTAGTACACAGGCACAGGTAGTGTCTCGTCATAGTGGGAGGGTTGTTCATCAACTTGATCGGTATATGTTCTTAGGAGAGTTTTTTGATAGGATCCCGACAGAATTAGATATCAAGCCCTATAACTATAATGAATCACTTCAGGACAAAGATGCAGATCTTTGACAAAGGATTATGAATTCTAAGATGGAATCTATGTATTCCAATCAGGTTTGGAAACTTATAGAACCACCCGAAGGGATAAAACCCATTAAAGGCAAGTGGATCTACAAGAGGAAGAGAGGAGAAGATAAAAAAATTAAAACCTTTAAAGTTAGGCTTGTTGCTAAAGGGTTCACTCAGAAAGAAGTGATCGATTATGAGGAAATCTTTTCACTGGTAATCATGTTTAAGTCTATCTGGATTCTCTTATGTATTGCTACTCATTTTGATTACGAAATTTCGCAAATGGATGTCAAGATAGTTTTTCTTAACGGAAGTCTTGATGAGTGTATATATATGATGCAACTAGATGGATTCATTGCAAAGGGCTAAGAACACATGTTGTGTAAGCTTAAGAGATCTATTTATGAACTTAAGTAGGAATCAAGGTCATGGAACACTTGGTTTGATCAAGCCATAAAGTCTTATGATTTTTATCTGAGTCTAGATGAGTTTTGTGTGTACAAGAAGTATGACGGAAGCGTGGTGATTTTTCTACTACTTTATGTAGATGATATCTTGCTCATCAAAAATGATGTGGGGCATTATCTACGGTTAAAGTTGGTTATCTGGATAGTTTGATATGAAGGACTTAGAGCAAACCAATCATATCCTTGGGATCAAGTTTATATGAGATTGAAACAAAAGATATTGGGCTTATCACAAGCTGTGAGACCCTGACCCATTCTATTTTTAGAAATGATTTAGTGTTGATGAAGTAAGACTTAAAACTTGAGCTTAGTGATATTTTGAGCTTGGATACGCATGAAAGATTTGTTAGAGGAAGAATATAGGGCTCTAATGGATGTTTGGACAAAAATACGTGAAAAGTGTGTGAAGGAAAGTGACATACCTTCACTAAATTAGTCATAACGTTTTGTACAAAATGAATCCTGGTACGAGGTTTCAATCATTGGAAAGTAGACTTCCGGAGATTCAGTTTGAGCATAATAACGACCCTATTTGGAGTTCGGACGAGGGAGATATGCTTGTTCAAAGTTAGACCAACAGTGCAATAGCAAAAGACCGATCGTTTGGTCTATGACGGACAGAGGATGTAAATCTCGGTTTTTGGCCTAAAATCCTCATTTTCTCTTCTCTCTTCTCTCTATAAAAGCTTAGGAGTGAGCTAGGGTTTGGCCTTTTGAGGTTCTTGGGGGTTTCCATGTCCGTGGGAGTCGAGATCTTGCCGTTTCCATGAACGAGTTGCCGTTGGAGAGTGTGGATATGCGTCAAAAAGCTCCCTTGAAGTTGCAGGTGTTGGGCTTTGGCGAGGTGGAGCTCACATGGGGTTTGATTCATGACGGTGGAACTCCTTTGAGATAGGATCTTGACTACTCCTAGTGGTTTACTACGATTTGTGTTGAAATTTTTGAAACTAAGCTAAACCCTAATGGAATTTGATATGTGATATAAAGATAAAGTATAAAAATGAGTACGTGGGGGTTTTATGCGGGTATCATTGATTACGTGTTAAATACGAGTTTTTGATGAAAAGCTAAGAGGTTGATAAAAATGAGAAGAGGTTTTGAAGGTTTTACGGGATGGTTAAGTAAATTGGTACTCGAATCAAAAGGTTGAGGTATTTTTTTTATAAATTGATGATGGTGGATTGGTTTTATGGAGATATGAAATGAGAGCATCGAAACATATGTTAAATTAAATGTGCAAGTTGAAATGTTGAATGAGATGATAAGGTGAAGTTTAGAAATAAAAGAATACAATATTTTGAGAACTTTGGGGTTTTAAGAAATGGTTAACCACGGATTTAAGAAAATATTATGCAAAAGGTTTTTGATTGTGTTTGCTCCACGTGAACTTTTATGCCCCAAGGGAAGTTTTGGAACGATTTTTTCTTTCCTTTTAAAGATTGTTTCTTATCTAAAATGTTTTAAGAAGGTGCTAAAAGGGTTGTTAGTAATCAAAATTGAGTTTTTGGTTTGAAGAAGGCCTGGAGCAGGAAGGCTCGATGGACCGATCGATCGGTCTTTTGATGCTCTCGATACTCTTGTGCTGGCAAGAGACCGATCGATCGGTCTAGACCGATCGATCGGTCTTCACCGATCGATCGATCTGGTTATTTTCCAATACTTTTGATGTTTTTATTAAAGGTTTTAACTTTTAGAAACTTTAAACCTAGCTTCTGGATTACTCTATTACATTAGTTAAACCCTCGGTTAGGCGTATTTAAAATGGTTTTGAACTTATAATTTGTTTTCGTTTTGTATCGCAGTGGTTTAAATAAGTTTTGATGGATATTGGTTTACAAAAAAATAGGTCTTTGAGGAACATGGTTTAGTATAATTATTTCTTAAAACCCCTAGTTTTTGAAAGGAATATGGATTTTTAATGTATTTATATATGCATATGATGGGTGTATCCTTTCTTTAAATGGTATGATTTCTATTAGATAAGCTTTGTGTTGATATTATATGAAATGGGTAAATGAGATGTGATATATGAGACATAATATATTGTGGTTATGATGCATATGACATGAAAAGAAATTTTGAATGCTCAAATGGAATTTGATGAGAAAAATGAAAAAGGAAATTTGATATGTGTATGAAATAATAAAGTGTGAAAATAATTGGGAGAGGAACCAGTTGTGGGTTGGACTCTCGGGTTTGCGAAATTAAATGTTATAAACAAATAATAAACCGTATGGATGGATGTGATTTAAGTTGGCCTGGCGGGTCCGCGGTGAAAGACCAAAAACTTGCAGAAGATGGGGACCACGTGCCCACTGGTTAGCCCTCGAAACGTGGTACTGTGTCGTGGTGAGTTATAGAGCTATCTATTACCTAATGGCTTCGTGTGGCCTATTGAGAGAATAGGGAGTGGTTTCTATAAGCTATGCCCGATACCGGTTCATTAGTTGTGATATGGTTTTTGCGAAAAATTGGATGATGAGAAATTAATACGGTTTTATGTGAAAGAAATGAATGTTTTAAAGCGGGTTTATGAAAAAAAAACATATGCGTGTGCGTGAGTGTGTGCGTGGGAATAAATAAAATTTGGTGAAACTTGCATTTTATTTTGGTTGCACCCATCACACCTCACAAATCATATATAACACTGGATTAGTCTTTATCCTACGATCTTCGGCTCATGTATATATAAAACCATTTCAGGTTTTGAGAATTCGAGGCGATATCAAGGCAGAGGATGCATGTAGAAAAGGAATAGAAGAAAGATGTAGTATTTCTTTGTATTTGCATTATGGTTGTACATAAAATAAAGTGGATGATTGTAATAATAATATAAGTGTTGTAAATGGACTCTTGAAAGTTAGAAATTTTGGTTAGCCTTTGTGACATGTTTGTATTATGGTTGTTTTAAGAGCTTGGGTTGAGTTCATGAGTTCCCAGAGTTCGGGATGTTACAAATGGTATTAGAACTCTAGGTTCGAATACCTAGGAGCCTTGGGGAGTTAGGATGACCCTTCGGAGAGAGTTGTTTGATGAGAGTAGGCACCACTACACGGCATGAATTGTGTGCTTGCATGGGTTTGTGATTAAATTGTTTTGCGCATGTTGTATGGTTATATGAGCATGGAGGTTGAGTTTTGGGGTGATGTGGTTTGCCAATTGGCGTCTGATCAACTACTTTGGGGTTCAAAATAGAAAAGCGTTTAGCCGACGTTCTTTCTATGAGAAATCTGAATTAGTTGCCCAGATTGTTGCGTCACTCTAAGGCTTTTCTTCATTATGTGAATGTGTTGTGGTGTGATGTGACTAGGTAGTGGGTAGTGTGTAGCTTGGTTTTAGAAGGTTAAGTTGAGTTTAACCTAGTTGAGAGCTATGATATCCTCGTTATAGGAGTTATGTCCGTGCGGACTAAGATGAGTTAAGTCTAGAAGGTGATGTAGGTTTGAGAATATGACTCGGTGGTCAATATTCATGGTGGGTGTAAGCCCGTGAGACGAGCAGTGATTATTGGTATGTTTTGTACCCATATGAGTTGGGGTAGCTGTAGTAGTTGTCCATTGTGTGTTGTGTTACCAGTAGTCTGATGAATGAATGTGGTGGGCTGTGTGAAACCTCTTGGAGGTTATTTGTTGTGGTTGGATATGAGGTATGGTTTTGGGCGCGTTGAGGATTATATACGTTATGAGTCGTGCTATGTCATGAGCCGTGTGCCCCGAGATTCGGTATGGACTGGAGCATAATGAACGGGAGCGTAATAATCTCCGGCCAAAGATGTGTTAGAAAGTCGGAGCTTAGACTGTGTTTGAGGTGTCCATTACCCTGTGAGATGTTGTTAGTAGCTGTCGTGATGTCTGATAGTTTTGAAAGTCTGAGGATGACCGGTGATTTTCTTTGAGGTGTGTTGCTAAGTTACATTCTGTTATAGAAATTAAAAGTTGTACGATGGTGAGTATGTGGATCAGAGATGTTGTTGACAAATAGATTCTCGAGTGATGTACACGTAAGTACGGAGAGATGTGTATTGGTGAATGATGATTCGAGTTTGCTTGTAAAGTTTGATGGAGAAAGGTTTTGTGATTAAGGTTGTTGTCCTCCAGCTTAGGAGACTTTGTGGGATACATAGTGTATGGTAAGAAATAGAGCGTGAGTATGTGAGATTTGAAGGGTATGCGGTAGATATTGCTGGTGTGGCCGACTCGGTCGTTCTAAGATGATGTGTTAATGGGTAGAGATTCTTTAAGAGGACAATAGTAGTGGTTTGTATCTGGCTTAAAGTCTAGATGTGATGGTATCGTGTTACCCTGAAGAGACGAGTGATAGGGTTGTGTCTTTGGTCAAAAGTTGATAAGCGAGGATCATTTTGTTCGTGTGGCGTGTAGTTGCCTTCGTGGTTAGATAGCTGTGCACCTTTGGTGCGCGTACAGTGACATAAGAAACAAGTGTTCCCAGTTGAATGTTTTATGTTTTCTGATGAGTGTACCGGAGCTACGAGCTCAAGATTGTAGTAAGGTTTTTGCCTACTTCTTTGGTTATTACCCACCTTTTGGGAATCAAGGTAGTGTGACGCGACCTTATGAAAAGATGCTCTAAAGTGATGCGAATATGTATGGCGTTATGCAGTAGTGGATAAACGGTGCAGATCTGGCGTGACGAGGAATATATTCATTATGTATGATAATTTTAAGAGGTAGTGGCATGGAGCGAGAGCCTAAAACTGATTTGTGGTTTTTCCTAGTTGGAGGAATATTTTGTGGTTGATTAACTAGTGTGATTATTCTCCTTGATAGGAATAAAACGTTGGGATCATATGAGTATGGGTTCGTTTACCTGTGGTTTCTTGAGGAGTTCGTTGCTTTATCTTGTAAACCTGAGCGTCTGGGTGAGGTTTCTGAAAATGTAATTTGAT
>JAUMHN010000002.1:968498-982991 GCA_032360265.1 Heliamphora ciliata
GGTTTGGGTTTGTGAAGTTTTGCTCGACTAGTGATGTTAGTAAGACGATCCAACTGTATAATGGTGTTTGGTGTTTGACCAAGAGGCTGGTGGTTTGCATGGCACGTTCAGGCACTTCAAAGTCGCGAAGGGTGTGGAAGTCAATTTTAGATAAAAAGCAAGTAATGGCACCTCCATGAACACTGGTGGGAATAGCTCCGAGGAGTTGATTGTGGAATCAAATGGTGAGCTGATCAAAACTCCCAAGGTCGATCTAGAGTAGCTCAAATGTTGTGCAATAGGTATTGTAAGGGATAGTAAGAACATATCAGGGATACAAGAAGCAATGAGATCAGATAGAGTCTTTGATATCATAGTGAAACCTATGGGCGGTGAAAAGGTTCTTATTCAGTTTCCAGACACGTACAGAGACTAGAGTCGACTTCCTGCGAGATGCCAAAGACTGGTTGGCTACGTGGTTTGAAGTGGTCCATGAATGGTTCTACAGAGAGGTAAATCTGACAAGAAGAGTGTGACTTACTATGGAAGGGGTTCCTTTGCATGCATGGAACGAAGAAACATTCTCCTGTATAGGGCAATGATGGGGTGAGGTGATCGGGGTAGATGAGAGAACCAGAAATCGCAAGGAAATTGAAGTTGGGAGGGTCATTATTTCCACATCATCCAGGAATCATATTAACAAATTTTGTCAATTAAAAGTTTGCAAGTTTTTATATCCTATTAGATGCTGCGAGTATGAGTTTCATCAAACTATTATGTAGGGGGATTCATTAACCAAGGCAAGATGCAAGAGTCCCAAAGCTAAAGAGGGCACTAGTGGATCTATGGAGCCTGAGCATAAAGGTGTTGAGGATAAACATAGTGGGGAGACTAAAGCTTCACCGGAAGCATTCATGGCATACTAGCATTTAGATGCATTGGATACCCCACAAAGGGAAGCAATGGAAGAGCTGGCCTTGGTAAGCCATGTAGATGAGTCCACCTCTGGTGCACAGATCGAGAATTCAAACTCTTTCATGAACTTGGCTAACTCTAAAAGAGGAGCAGATGGGGGAGAGGGCAGCACCAAACTAGAAGAAGAAAGAGCTGAAGGAAGCAATGTACAGAGAAAGACCCAGGCTGTGAACAAGTCTCCATCACTCACAGGTAACCAAATCATGAAGGATTTGGATACCTCGGACAAAGGAACTAAAGAGGATTTGGGGCTGGTAAGCTAGGTGGCAGAAACCTTTTTTGGGTCTCAGATTGCAAAGTCAAACAATTGCATAGAGTTGGTAAAGCTAAGCAGGGAAATAGCAGTTTTGGAGGACAGCTTTTGGCTTAAAGAGGAAAGTGTGGAAGGCAGAGCTGGCTCCTTAGGGGCACAACCAAAGGAAAAGGCTGCAATGTCTAAGGTGTTAGGATTGTATACTAAAAATTATAAATTTATTTAGTTTTAGTATTTAATTTTTTTTAATAAAATTAATTTTTTATTTTATGAGAATTTTAATGAGTAGTGTATATAATATCATTTCTTTAATGTTATGCATGAATGTCATTTATTTTGTACAGTATTTAATTTGGTGTGTAGAGTACAGCTTGCACATAAAAGAACAAATTTTAGGTTTTTACAGAATATAAATATTTGTTCACAGTTTAAATGGAAATGAACATACTATCGGTACAACTGTAATACAGAGTTTTAGTAGGCATGTCTTGGTTACGAGAAATAGATAATAGTGTTGTCTACTGTTTCGACTCTCTATGCTAGTACACTTTGTGTGTATTGAATGGAACACTTTGAGGTAATTAATTTTATACTGACTATATAAATTAATTCACACCCAAGATTATTATGAGAGCGTCTATACTCTTAATCCTAAAATAATTAGTGATTACGTATATTTAATATTCGTTATTTTGATTTATTAGATGGTGCGATCTTATATGAGTCTATATTTTCGGTGTGTTGGATAGTGGTATTAATTATATCGTGAATATTAATTATTAACGGAATTCACATCTCAATTGTTTAGGATTGACGATACCCCCTTAAGGAAGTTTATAAGTTTTGACCGGGTTAAACCCTACAAGTGAATTTTATTATCCGGTGGTCAAATAAGTTAAACAGAAGTGCTTAAGAAATTTAAAGATGCCGATTAAATTAAATTATTAGTAATTAAATTTAATTTGCGGGTATCGAGAATCTTAACGTGGGGAGATGAGTTATGTATTTAATAACAGAAACTCAATGCAAGATGGTTTTGAGATTATGACTTAGAGTGCAGTTACAATTCTTTAGTGGTATGAACTGTAATTTAGTGATTTATGAAAATTGTAAAAATCGCTATAAGGTCTTCATAATTACAGATACCACTGAGAGGTTTACTTTATTACAGAAATCGTCGGATACGTATCTCGATTACACTAGAAATTGTTATCATAATTACTCTCTAAACCCCTACTATAACCCTATAAATATGCAGGTAGACCGAATCAAATTTATAACACGTCTTTAAGAATAAAGTTGACCAGGTTCTGCCGGTACGAGTTCTCGAAAGATCGTAACCCACACTACGTTCGAGAATCGCATAAGAAAATATAGTAGAAGATCTGACATAAGCTTCAACTCGAAAACTAAATTCGTAGTTGGAGAACCGACCAAAAAGATATTCTTCTAAACTAATTGTGGTGGCACGAGCTTTATTTTGATCGTTAAACATCAAAAAATTTTATCTGGAGCTCGTTTCAGCGATTACCCGTCTAATTATTTTTATTAGAAAATCGTTTACAAAAATAATGATATTGGCAGTTTGCCTCTAACAATTGGTATTAGAGTCGTTTTGTTTTTTGTTTACGGTTTATCGAGGGGTCGGGTAAATTTAGAAATGTGCTAACTTTGTTTTGCAAGCGTCCTAATCCCAATTTTATGATCATCTTTTATTCATGTTTGATTGAATAGTTTGGATGATGATTATATTTTTTTTTAATCACGAGAGTTGATCATAATAGTTTAAGTTTTTTAGATCGAATATGAGCCTACGGGACATAGGTTTTCGATGTAAATTTTTTTTTGTTTTTAAATATTATTTAGAATATTTAAGAACATGTTTGAATATCCAATAATACGAAGAACATGCGTCAGCATAACCGGCGGCACCGACAGTAGTTTTGAGTGTTTTGGGCAATGGATTGCGATGGTTTTTGCACCGTTTTGGAAACTTTTGGAAACTTTTTTGCAAATTTTATACATTAAAAATAGCAACAAGAAAGGTTTAAAAAATAGCAAAAGAAGGCTGGAAAAAACAGCCACTTGCAGTGGCACTAGCGGCGGCCCTAGGCTATTTTTTGATATTTTTTCGTTATATTTTTTGAACAGATTTTCAACAATTTTTTAAGTATAAAATAGCAATAAAATAGGTCTTAAAATAGTTAAAAACAGTGTCAAAATAGCTTAAAATAGTGGCGGAAAAACCAAAAAAAGGCGGCATCCATGGACGACGCAACAGGCGGCTATTAGGGGCTATTTTCGGAGCTTTTTGGAACAGTTTTTGAGGCATTTTTTGAAGTAACATATTGTTGGATATTAGTGCTTTTTTCAGAAAAATAGAAGCTAAAAGCACCACAGAAAAAACTCAAATGGGCGGCGAAAAGCAACGGCAGCGGCGGCAGCTTGTTCGGGCTATTTCGATGGCTATTTTTTGAGCTATTTTCGGTCTAATTTTTTGATAGAAAAATAATATTTTTCGAGAGAAATATTTTAAAAAAAGGGTGTCAAAAATGGAGTTCGAGAGTGGCGGCAAAAGCCGCTTGAAGTTGGCGACATGGGCGGCACCGGTGTTTGGCGGTGGTGGTGGTTGGTCCGGGCTGTTTCGGCTCGACTTTTCTGATATATTTTGATTCAGATGCGATATATTTATATATCATTACAAATCAGAGAGTTCTAATGCAATCGGGTTGGGTTGAATTTTTGGACCAGGTTGGGTTGAATTTTTTTATCTGGGAGTCGGCCTAAACCCTAGGAGTAAAGGGCTCGGGCTCGGGCCTTGGTTCGGGCCTCGGTCTTGGGCTTTTGGTCGAGCTTTGGGCAGGCTATGGGCGGATTTTTGGGTAGGTCTTGATTTTTTTGAATTTTTTTGTGTGTAATTTGTATTTTTATTATTTTTATAATTATTTAATTTATAAATTTATCATATACTATTAGTTTACTACTTTATTAGTAGTAGTTAATATATTAACTTAAAAATTATAAACTTAAAATTTATTATATTATTGTATAAGCATAAAGTTTATTAATTTATATATTATAAACTAATGTATTTAAATAATAATAATAAGTTTTTAAGTTAAACTATACACTAGTTACTACTTTACTATATTATATATATATATAACTTTATTATTTTATTAGTTATTAACCTATAAATTATAAACTTGTTTGTTTATAGTAAACTTATTAGTTTATAATTTATAATATAAATTATGAACTTATAATAAACTTATTAAATTTATAGTAAATTGACTAATTTATTAGTTATTAATTACTTTATCATAGTTGATATTATTATAAGTTTATAATATATTATTATTAATTGACTAGTTATTTATTTAGTATAAGTTTATAACTTATTAATTTATATTCTATAAATTTATATTTTATTTATTTATTAGTTTACTATAAATTTATTATTAATTGATAAGTGTATAGTTTATATTATTATAAGTTTATTAGAGAGGATAGCGGGCTCTATTTATAAGAAAAATATATAAATGTAAAAAAAATTCAAAAACTAGCTGTTGGGCGGGCCTGGACTGAGCCGGCCCAACGGACACTTAATTTTGACCCTTCATTTTCAAAATGAAGCGATTCAGGATGTTCATCCAATTTTATGATCGTTGGTGGGTCTCGGGCCAGGCCGAACCCAACGACTACTTTCTGGGCGGGCCTATGGGTGGGCTTTTAGACTGTGGGCCAGACCAGGCTGGCCCATGGACTTAGTGGGAGGCTTAGGCCCGAAAATGAAAGCTATGGGCTAAGGCCGGGTTCAGACCTTAATTGGGCTAGGCCCGTATAGTAACGGGCCGGGGGCCCGCAGGCCACTGGCCATTTTTACACCTCTATAAGAAATTGATTCGAAAAATAATTATTACAGCTTATTTTCAAAATAAGAGATTGAAATTTTTTAGAGTTTTGATTCGATCATAAAATCGAAATATGCATATATCTTGCATTTATATTTTTTTGAACTGCGTGGATGATATATATATATATTTTATATTTTTTTGTTTATTTAATTAATTTAAAAAATTTGGTTTTAATTAAATATTTTGTAAAGAAAAGTAAAATTAAATTTTTTAATTAATATTTTTAATTAAATAAAAAAATTTAGATATTTTATTTTTTTACAAAATATTACGTTTATGATGATTTTTTTTTATAAAATCGGATGTCTTAAAAAAACGTAAAAATTAATTTTAAATTTTAAATTAATTAAATAAAAAAATATTTCATCTAAATAAATTATTAATTTTCAAAAAATTTGTAACATAAAATAAAATAATTGAATACCTTTAATCACTATCGTAATTGAAAAGCTAAAGAAAAAGTTATGCATTTAGCAAATTTTATTTCTTACCCATTAAAACACGAAAAGATGGTTTGATAAACCGAAATATTTAAAATCGTGTACACGAAAAAATGTTTGATTATTTCAAATTGTGTGATTTTTAAAATTAATAAATTTATTTAAATTAAACGAATTTTTATAACTCTAAAAAATATTTTAAAAATCTATGTGAAAAAAAAATTTATTCACAGATAAATCCCGCGATCTCCATCACCAGTTTGTAGGCGATGTAATTAAATTCTACATGTTGGCATTACGGTCTTCCTCCCAATCAGACAGATTAATTGCGATATCGCCAGTATAAACCTCCTTTAGGAATAATCTTGGATAATTGTTAGTGCGGATCACTTCTCTACCTGAAGGGTTCATTGCGAAACAATTAATTTGGGATTATATGGTGGTTAATACTTAGTTGTAAATAATTAGTATTCTCTCCATCTGAGTCACTACTATTATTTACTAGATCGAAACTATATCAACTATTTAATTTTACTTGGCATGGTCAGTTGCTAGATAGTAAAATTAAAAAGAATTGTCATGTCTGGACAAACGATGGATAGTAAACATTCTCCCATCGAGGCATACTATTTACAGGGTACCAGGTTTCTGATAATTTTTTTTAAATGGTAGAGAAAATCAAATTAAAATAAATTTAAAGTTTTGTTCGTCACAATTAACGGTTATTTTAATTATGTGATTCTCAAGAATAAAATAGTTTTCAATCCTCTCGCGTCTATACTCAAAGAAAACAAACTTACGGGACCAAGCTATGCTGACTGAAAAAAAAATTTAGATATTGTCTTAACTGCTGAGGACTATAAATTTGTATTAACTGAGATATGTCCACCAGTACTTAATGAGGGGGCGATCGAACAGAAAATCCAAGCCCATCAGAAGTTGCAGAAAGCTGATCAGATGGCTCGCTGTTACATTTTGGCTTCCATGTCAAATGTTCTGCAGCATCAGCATCAGTCTATACCCAGTGCCTATGACATGATTATGAACCTCAAAGAAATATTTAGAGATCAAAATCGTGCTACTAGGCAGGTGGCCATGAAGTTTCTTATGAATGCAAACATGGCTGAAGGCACTCTAGTTAGGGATCATGTTCTAAAGATGATCAGTCTTCTAAATGAACTGGAGATTCAAGGAGTTAAAATTGACGAAAAAACTCAGGTCGATATCATACTCCAGTCACTGCCTGATAGCTTTAAGCAGTTTTGCCTGAAGTATACCATGAATAAGCTCAACTTTTCATTGGCATAACTTTTTAAAGAACTTCAAGCAGCCAAGGGTGTTCTTAGAAAGTTAGGTTCTGTGTATGTGGCTGAAAATGATTCTTCCTCTAAATCGAAAGGCAAGAAAAAGAAAAAGAAAAAAGTTCAGACTCAGGGAGGCACAGGTCCAAAAACAGTTAAGGGACCAAAAACTGGTGTAAAGAATCTGTGAAGCAAGTGCTATCATTGTAACAAGTTTGGGCATTGAAAAAAGCAGTGTTCGATTTTTCTCAGTAAGCAGAACGAATCAGGTAATTTATGTTCACTGGTGGTTAAACATGTTTAATGGCGATATCTACCGGTACCTGTTGTGTAGATACGAGAGCTACTAATCATGTCTGTAATTCTTTGCAAGTGTTCCAAGAAATCAGGAAACTCAGTGATGAAAAAATATACTTGCATATGGGTAATAATACAAGGATGACAGCAGTTGCAGTAGAAGATATCACTTTCAATTTTAGTAGAGATAGAATTTTACTTCTAAAAGATTATTTTTATAGACCTTCAATTAGAAGAAATTTAATTTCGATTTCTATTTTAATAAAAGATAAATATATTGTTCATTTTAATGATTTGGTGGTTGTTAAAAAAATAAATATTTTATTTGTTCTAGTACATTGGTGGATGATCTGTATGTCGTATTTTTTATCTCTCCTACACTCAACTAACTAAACTGAATAACACATCTAATTTACTATATAAGAGAAAATTTTCTTCTTTAATGAATCAAACGTTTCTTTGACGCTTACGCTCGGGTTATATTAACCTAAAAAAGATAAATAGACTGGTAGAAGATGGATCTTTGAGTTCATTGCAAGTAGAGACACTTTCAGTCTATGAATCCTGCTTAAAGGCTAAGATAGCCAAGAGGCCCTTTTCAGCCAAAGGCCATAGAATTAAAGAATCGTTGGAACTGGTTCATTCTCATGTATGTGGTCCTATGACAATCCGGGCAAATGGTAATTTTGAGTACTTCATCAGTTTCATTAATGACTATCCAAGGTATGGATACATTTACTTGATGCATTGTAAGTCTGAATGCTTTTGAGAAATTCAAAAAATTCAAGGCGGAGGCCAAGAAGTGTCTGGATAAAAGTATCAAATCACTACGATCCGATTGTGGTGGAGAATACCTCTTTGGAGAGTTTAGGGACTACTTGTCATCGGAAAGAATTATATTCTAGTTGACTGCACCGGACACTCTGTAGCAGAATGGTGTAGCAGAAATAAGGAATATGACTCTTATGGAGATAGTAAGGTCCATGATGAGTTATTCAAATTTACTCGATTCATTTTGGGGACTATCATTAGAGACAACGGCTTACATTCTGAACTTGGTACCTTCTACTCCCATAAAATTGCGGGACGGGCGTTAGCCTAGTTTAAGACATATTCTGATTTAGGGGTGTCTAGTACATATACCAAAAGGGAACGCGAGTAAGTTAAAACCGAGAACATAAGTCTGTTTTTTTGTGAGGTGTCTTAATGGAACGAAGGGTGCTTTATTTTTATAATCTTAAGGATTAGAAGGTCATGTTAGCACCAATGTCTGATTCTTGAAAGAGAATTATACTATGGACCACATGCCCAATAGTAAAATTATTCTAGAAGAAATTAAAGAAAATACCAATAGAACAGAAGAGAAACTACAAGTCACTGATATCCTGTTGCCTCGTTATAGTGGGAGGATTATCGAGATATGTACAAATCATTAACAAGGTCCTAATGCACATGGTTTAGATTCTACACAGCGTGTTACTGCAAGTACACAGGCAGACATAGTGCCTCGTTGTAGTGTGAGGGTTGTTCATCAACCTGAACGGTATATGTTCTTGAGAGAGTATTTTGACAAGATTCTGATAGAACTAGATATCGAACCATGTAACTATAATGAAGTACTTCAGGATAAAGATCCATTTCTTTGGCAAAAGGTTATGAATTCAGAGATATAATCTATGTATTCCAATCAGGTTTGAGAACTTGTAGAACCACCTGAAGGGATAAAATCTATTGAATACAAATAGATCTACAAGAGAAAAAGAGGAGCAGACGGGAAGGTTAAAACTTTCAAAATTAGGCTTGTTGCAAAAAGGTTCACTCAGAAAGAAGGGATCAATTATGAGAAAACCTTTTTGCTGGTAGCTATGCTTAAGTCTATTCGGATTATCTTATTTATTGCTGCTCATTTCGATCACAAAATTTGACAAATGAACATCAAGATAACCTTCCTTAATAGAAGTCTTGACGAGTGTATCTATATGGTATAACTAGACGATTTCATAGCAAAGTGCCAAGAGCACATGTTGTGCAAGCTTAAGAGATTTATTTATGAACTTAAGCAGGCATCGAGATCTTGAAATACTCGATTTGATCAAGTCATAAAGTCTTATGATTTTGATTAGAGTCCAAATAAGTCCTGTATGTACAAGAAGTGTGACGAAAGCATGGTGATCTTTCTAGTCCTTTATGTAGATGTGGGTCCATTGAAAACGATGTGGGGCCATTATTTACGGTAAAAGTATGGTTATCCAGACAGTTTAATATAAAAAATTTGGGAGAAACTAGTCGCATCCTAGGGATCAAGCTTGTGCGAGATTATAAACAAATAATGTTGGGTTTATCACAAGCAAAATATATCAATAATATTCTTACTCGTTTTAGCATATAGGGTTCCAAGAAATAGTTTCTCCCTTTCAGGCATGGAATCTCTCTATCCAAAGATCAGTGTCCTAAGACACTTGATGAGATAGAGAAGATGAAGGCGGTTCCTTATGCTTCGACAATAGGAAGCCTAATGTATGCTAAGCTTGGCACTAGACCCGTCATCTGCTTTGTCGTTGCATGGTTAGCAGATATCAGTCTAATCCAAGACAGGAGCATTGGACTGTGGTTAAGAATATAATTAAGTATCTGAAAAGAACTAAGAATTATATGTTGGTTTACCAGGCAAACAGTCTAGTACCTTTAGGGTATATAGAATCGAATTTTCAGTCAGACAAAATTTTTTGTAAGTCTACCTCAGGATATATGTTTACCTTAGGAGGTCGAGCTATTGGTTGGAGGAGTATCAAGCAGCCCTACATTGCTGATTCCACCATGGAGGTCGAGTATGTGGCAGTTTCTGAAGCAGCCAAAGAGACCATTTGGCTCAAAAACTTCCTATTAGATCTAATTGTGGTTCCTTTAGTTCAATCGGCTATTACACTTTATTATAATAATAGCGGAGCGGTTACAAACTCGAAGGAGCCAAGAGTCCACAAGAAAAAAAAGCATATTAAGTGTAAGTATCACCTGATACGAGAAATTATACAGAGGAGTGATGTTGTCGTGACCAAGATTGTATCAGGAGACAAACTTGCAGATCTTTTTACAAAGAGATTATCGGCTAAAAATTTTCACAGTCATGTAGAGAGTATAGGAGTCAGATGTGCGACAGCATAATTTTGAGTATAAGTGGGAGATTGTTAGGATTGTATACTGAAAATCATGAATTTATTTGGTTTTAGTATTTAATTTTATTTTTTAATAAAATTTATTTTCTATTTTATGAGAATCTTAATGAGCAGTGTATGCAATATTATTTTTTTAATATTATGCATGAATATTCTTTATTCTGTATAGTATTTATTCTGGTTGTAGAGTATGATTTGTACATAGAAGACCAGATTTTAAGTTTTTGTAGAATAGAAGTATTTGTTCACAATTTAGATAGAAATAGACATACCATCGGTACGACTTTAACATAGAGTTTTAGTAGGCTTGTCTTGGTTATGGAAAACGGATAATAGCGTCGTCTATTGTTCCGACTCTCTATGCTAGTACACTTTATGTGTATTGAACGGGACACTTTGGGGTAATTAATTTTATACTAACTATATAAATTAATTTACACCCCAAGATTATTATGAAAGTACTTATGCTCTTAATCCTGAAATAATTATTAATTTGTGTATATGTAATATTCGTTATTTTGATTCATTAAAGGGTGCTATCTTATATGAGTCTATGTTTTCGGTGAGTTAGATTGCGGTATTAATTATATGGTGAATATTAATTATTGACGGAATTCATGTCTTGATTATTTGGGATTGATGATACCCCCTTAAGGAAATTTATAAGTTTTAACCGGACCAAACTCTGTAGGTAGATTTTATTATCTAGCGGTCAGATAAGTTAAGCAGAATGGCTTAAAAAATTTAAAGATGTCGATTAAATTAAATTGTCAATAATTAAATTTAATTGGTGGGTATTGCATATTCTTAACGTGGAGAGATGAGTTGAGTATTTAATAACAGAAGCTCAATGCAAGATAATCTTAAAATTATGGCTTACAGTGCAGTTATAGTTCTTTAGTAGTGTGAACTGTAATTTAGTGATTTATAAAAATTATAGAAACCGCTGCAAGATTTTCATAATTACAGATACTGCTGAGAAGTTTGCTTAATCGCAAAAATCACTGAATACGTTTCTAGATTATACTAGAAGTTTTTGTCATAATTACTCTCTGGATTCCTACTATAGCCCTATAAATATGCGAGTAGGCTGAACCAAATTTATAACTCGTCTTCAAGACTAAGGTTGACCAAGTTCTACCGGTACGAGTTCTCGAATGATCGTAGCCCACACTACGTTCGAGAATCGTATAAGAAAATACAGTAGAAGGTCTAACAGGAGCTTCAACTTGGGAATCAAATTTGTAGTTGGAGTATTGACCAAAAAGGTATTTTCTAAATTAACTATGATGGCATGGATTATATTTTGATCGTTCGATATCAAAAAAATTTATCTGGAATCCGTTTTGGCGATTGCTTGTCTAGTTATTTTTATTAAGAAATTATTTACAAAATAATGATCTTGACAGTTTACCTCCAACATAAGGAGGGTGAGTCAATTCAGTTGCTTGGAAAGGTGGCATGTACGACTAAAGCTATGGAGGGCAACCTACAACTCTTGCCCATCACTGGAGGAAGGAAGAAGAAGAAGAAGAAGAAGAAGAAGAAGCTACTCCAAGACTTGGGTATTGTCAACCTAAGAAGTAAAGGTAGCAGAGGTAAAAAAAAAAAACGGATGAAGAAATGATCGGGGGAAGCCTTGGCTTAGTGGACCAATCATCCTTATCCACTCAAGACATTATCAACAGAAACATGGCCATTAGGAGAGAAGCCTTACTAGTTCTAGAAACCAACAAGCTTATGGGCATAAACTTTGAAGGAAAGGAAGAGGAGGTGCTAAAGAGGTTGATGTTGCAGGAGGATGATGATGACTTAATATCTAAAGGGGAGGGAAGGTGTAAATGAAGTTTCTCTCTTGGAATGTTAGAGGATTGGGTAGGTTAAAAAGGAGAAAAATAGTTAGGAGGGTTATTAAAAGTAGACAAATCCAATTTTTGATGCTACAAGAAACAAAATGGGAGCATGTAGATCAATAAAAAATAAGATCCATTTGGGGTAGCTCCGATTGTCAGTGGGCAGTGACTGATGCAAGGAGCAGGTTAGGGGGGTTGGTATGTGTATGGGACAGGGATTTTTTCACTATAAAGTAGCAATTCATAGACCAGCATTTCATACTCCTTCAAGGAGTATTGTATAATTGAATCAATTGTATCATATGCAACATTAATGGGGCATGCATTGAGGCAGGAAGATCAAAACTCTGAAAAACTCTAAGGGACCTAAGAGCAGGGCTGAATGAGCCATGGTGTATAGGAGGTGATTTCAATGAAATTAAAACCATTAGTGAAAGATCTAGTTGTGCAAGGCTTAGTAAGGGTATGAGGGAATTCAGTAGCTGGATTGATGATCTAATGCTTATGAACTTACCACTTCATGGGAGAATTTTTACTTGGTCTAACCTATAAGAGATTTCCATTTGGAGCCATATTGACAGATTCTTGGTAAGCTATGATTGGGTAGACAAATTCAAATTATAGCAATGGAGACTCCCAAGGCAGCTATCGGATCACTGTCCAATTCTACTTACTGATGAGTCCTTAGACTAGGGCCCCAAACCCTTTCGATTCCTTAATGCTTGGTTAAACTGTGCTTCTTTTAAGAAACTAATCCAAGACAGTTGGGGTTTGGATCCTGAGGAGGGATGGAAGGGGTATGTCTTGTTCCACAAATTAAGGAACTTGAAAACAAGAATTAGAGAGTGAAATGCTAATGTGTTTGGAAATATTGAAGACCACATCAAGAAAGCTTATGAGGGGATTGATAAACTGGATATCCTTGAAGAGGGTGGGGCTATTCATGCTTCACAAGTGAAGGGTAAAAGGGAGCTGAGAGCCAAATCATGGAATTTGCATAGTGAAGGGTAAAAGGGAGCTGAGAGCCAAACTATAGAATTTGCATAGAAAATCTAAAAGCATGTGGAAGAAAAAATCCAGGTTGAATTGGCTTAGAATGGTGATAGGAACACTTTCTTCTTCCATGCTGTTGCCAACAATAGAGCTAGAGGAAATTATATTGGCCAGTTAATCTAAGATGGTAGATCGTTAACACTGTCTGCTGAGATAAATGAAAGTGTGGTGAGGTATTTTTTCCAAGTGATCAAGGAAGAGGCTGACACTAGATCGCTTTTTGATTGTGTGATCCTAAGATCACTCCAAGTAGAATCTAGTAGGTCTCTGGAAGAACCATTCATTGAGGAGGAAATTTACCATGCTATATATAGTTGTGGTTCTAATAAAGCGCCTAGGCTTGATGGGTTTAATTCTAAATCCTACAAGAGGTTTTAGAAAATCATCAGGCAAGATATCATCAACTTCATGAATGAGTTCCATTCTAAAGGAAAGCTCATGAAATGCTTGAGCACAGCCTTCATTACCCTAATCCCAAAGGTGAGAAACCCACAGATCCTAAAAGAATATAGGCTAATAAGTTTAGTGGGTTCTATTTATAAGATATTAGCAAAAGTATTGGCTAGGAGGTTGAAGCTGGTTATAAGCCAATTGGTTGATGAATGCTAGTCTGCTTTTATAGCTAGTAAGCAGATCTTGGATGGGATCCTAATTGCAAATGAGATTATTGATGAATGGAAGAAGAAAAAAATGAAGGGTATCATTTTGAAACTAGATTTTGGAAAGGCCTATGATTATATCAACTGGAGCTATTTGCTGAAGATCATGGGCATGATGGGGTTTGGTGTAAAATGGTGTGGACGGATTTCTCAGTGTTTATCCACTACCTCTGTAGTTATCCTAGTGAATGGTTCCCCAACAAACCTAATTAAGATCGAAAAGGTATTCGTCAAGGGGTTCTATTGTCACCCTTTCTTTTTAACCTGGTTGTTGAGGGTCATAATGCAATGCTAAGTAAGGCTAGGAACCCTACTCTGATCTGTGATGTGAAAATTGGAATGCAGGGTCTAGCACTTAGCCACCTGTAATTCGCGAATGACACCATATTGTTTACAAAGCCTGACATTCAAGGGATTAAAGGCTCGTTTGATAACCCGGACTGGATTGGATTAGATTAGTAGTGATGGGGATTAGTAGTGAGGTGGGATTAATTTTTTTGTGTTTGAATTGAGTGGGATTAAATAACGCACTAGATAATGATTTACCATTGTATTAAGTTAATTTATTTTAAAATTAACTTAAATAAATTAAT
>JAUMHN010000002.1:983091-1007211 GCA_032360265.1 Heliamphora ciliata
AGTTCTTTAGTGGTGTGAACTGTAATTCAGTGTTTTATGAAAATTACAGAAATCGCTGCTGGTTTTTCATAATTGCATATACCGCTATGAGATTTGCTTAATTGTATAAACCGCTGATACGTGTCTGTGTTCCATTGAAAATCTTACTCATAATTACTCCACAGGTCTCTGCTATAGCCTTATATATATATGCGGGTAGGCTGAACTAGTTTCATAACTTATCTTCTAAGACTAAAGCTGTCTTGGTTCTGCCAGTATGAGTTCTCGGAGGATTATAGTCCACTCTATATTCAGAAATCGCAAAGAATACAGTAGAAGATCTGAGAGGAGCTTCAACTCGGATTCAAATCGTAATTGATAATTCGACCGGTAAAAAGGTATTCTTCTAAATTAACTTCGAATGCACGGGTTTTATTTTGATCGTTCGTTATCAAAAGTTTTATTTGGAGCCCATTTTGGCGATTGCACGTCCAGTTAATTTTTTTTAGATAATCGTTTGCAAAAACAATGATGTTGGCAGTTTTGCCTCTAACATCTCCAACTATAATTTTTTATTCTGAGTTGAAGCTCACCTCATACCCTCTACTGTATTCCCTTATGCGATTTTCGAACGTAGTGTGGGCTACAATCCTTCGAGAACTCGTACAGACAAAACCTGGTCAGCTTTAGTCTTGAAGAAAAGTTATGAATTTGGTTCAGCCTATCCGCATATTTATAGGGCTATAGCAGGAACTTGGGGGGTAATTATAACGAAGACTTCTAGTGTAACCCAGATACGTATTTAGCGATTTTTACAATTATGCAAACCTCTCAGCGGTTTCTGTAATTATGAAAACTTTGTAGCAGCTTTTGCAATTTTCATAAAATACTAAATTACAGTTCACACTACTAAAGAACTGTAACTGCACTTTAAACCATAATCTCAAGACCATCTTGCATTGAGCTCATGTTATTAAATGATTAACTCATCTCCCCACGTTAAGATTTTTGATACCCGCCAATTAAATTTAATTACTGATAATTTAATTTAATCGACATATTTAAAATTTTTTAAGCCCTTCTGCTTAACCTATTTGACCACCGAATAATCAAGTCCACCTGTAGGGTTTGGACCGGTCAAAGCTTACAAACTTCCTTAAGGGAGTATCGTCAATCCCGATCATTCGAGACGTGAATTCTGTCAATAATTAATATTTATCATATAATTAATACTGATATCTAACTCACCGAAAATATAGACCAATATTAGATCGCACCCTCTAATAATTAAAATAATAAAAATATTAAATATACGTAAATCAATAATTATTTCAGGATTAAAAGTATAAGTACCCTCATAATAACCTTAGAGTGTAAATTAATTTATATAGTCAATATAAAATTAATTATCCTAATGTGTCCCGTTCAATATACACAAAGTGTACTAGCACAGAGAGTCGAAATAATAGACGACGCTATTATTTGTTTCCCATAACCAAGACATGCCTACTAAAACTCTGTGCTACAGTCGTACCGATGGTATGTCCATTTTCATCCAAATTGTGAACAAAAACTTATATTATGCAAGAACCTAAATTTTGGTCTTCTATGTGCAAACCGTACTCTACACACCAGATTGAATACTATACAGAATAAAAGATATCTATACATAGCATTAAAGAAATGATATTATATACATTGCTCATTAAGATTATCATAAAATAAAAAAATTAATTTTAATAAAAAAAATTTAATACTAAAATTATAGTTTTCAGTATACAAACCCAACAGTTTCAGGAACTCAGGTGTGTTAACACCAAATGGTTTGGGTTGACACCTCTAATATTGGACTGGGATCCAAGTTGAGTTGACACCAATGCAAATGAGTCGACACCTCAATACTTTGACAGGATTTAACTTGTGTCGACACCAACTCGTATATGAGTCAACACCAAGTGATCCTTCGGGTTCTAGACCACGAGTTCTATGTGTCAACGCCAAAGTTACATGAGTCGACACCTAGACACCATCTGAAAACCTCAACGTGTCGACACCAGCGAAGCAATGGGATGACACCAAGACTTCAAGTTATTCCCCAGACACTAACCCAAAAGTGTCGACAACACAAAGCACTGAGTCGACACAAAGGCACTCTTCGAAAATAAGGAGTTTGGGTTGACACTAACGAAGAGATGTGTCGACACCGAAATTTCAGTAACCAAGTCGGATTTTATGGGTTGACACCATATAAGTTTTATGTTCACAGTTTAGATGCAAATTGACATACCATCGGTACGACTGTAGCACAGAGTTTTAGTAGGCTTGTCTTGATTACGGGGAACAGATAATAGCGTCATCTATTATTCTGACTTTCTGTGCTAGTTCATTTTGTGTGTATTGAACGGAACATTTGGGGTAATTAATTTTATACTAACTATATAAATTATTGCACACCCCAAGATTATTTTGAATAGTGTTTATTCTCTTAATTCTGAAATAATTATTAATTTGCATATATTTAATATTCGTTATTTTAATTCATTAGCGGGTACGATCTTATATGGGTCTATATTCCTAGTGAGTTGGATAGCGGTATTATTTATATGCTAAATATTAATTATTGATGAAATTCACATTCCGAAAGATCGGGATTGACGATACCTCTTTAAGAAAGCTTATAAGTTTTGATCAGGCCAAATTTTACAGGTGAATTTGATTATTCGGTGATCAAATAAGTTAAGTGAAAAGGTTTAAAAAATACTAAGATGCTGATTAAATTAAATTGTCAGTAATTAAATTTAATAGGTGGGTATCGAGAATCTTAACGTGGGAAAATATGTTAAGTATTTAATAACAGGACCTCAATACAAAATGGTCTTGAGATTATGGGTCAGAGTGCAATTACAATTGTTTAGTGATGTGAACTGTAATTCAGTGTTTCATGAAAATTGCAGAAATCACTTGTAGGTTTGGGGGCTATTTTGGGGTTATTTTAGCTCTATTTTTGAGGTGTTTTTCAAAGTATCATGTGGTTGGATATTCAAGTTATTTTTGCACAAAAAACCAGTATCAAAGAAGCACCAGAAAAAGCACAAACGGGCGGCGGTTAAAGGCAGAGGCACTAGTGGCCGCGACAGCAGGTTCCATGCAATTTTTCAATTGTTTTTTGGGCTATTTTTGAGCATTTTTTGACAAAAATATTTTACTTTTTAAATGTTTTTTAATGGTATAAAGAACATTGAAAACAGAGTTCGGATGAGGCTGGAACGGCCTCGGGAAGTTGACGGTTCTAGGTGGCGGCACTAGGATGCGGCGACAGCAGATTTGGACAGTTTTTTTGATAGTTTTTTGGACTGTTTTTGAGCATATTTTTTCATAAAAAATAGTACTTTTCAAGAACTTTCTTTCGGTATAAAGTACGTCGAAAACGGAGTTCGGGAAGAGGTCGAAAAAACCTCGGGAAGTTGGCAGCACAATGCTGTTGCGGCCAGTAGCTTTTTTTTGTGGTTCGGGTAGTTGTTTTGGCCATTTTTTCGGGCAGGTTTTCAGCATATTTTTTCATAGAAAAATTTTATATTTCTTAAGCTTTCCAATGATATAAAACTTGTCAAAAATAGAACTCGAATGAGGTGGCAAGAGCTGCCTGAAGGCAGTAGCAAAGCGGCGCCGATGGTGGCTGGTGGCTGTTTTTTTTTCTCCCATGGCTGTTTTATGTTAATTTTCTAATAGATACGGGACTGATTTGATATATATTAATATATCAAATAGTATCAAAAAATCCTGATGCAATCAGAACACATGAATCATAGATAAAAGAGGATTATTACAGTTTATCCTCTTCGGGAGAGTGAAACGCTTCAGCGTTTTACTTGGATTATAAAATCGGGATATATGCATCGTGTTTATATATATATGAATTGCGTGGATGATTGCATATCTGTTTTATTTATTATGTTAATTTAATTAATTCAAAAATTCAGTTTTAATTAAAATATTTTATAATAGAAAACAAAATTAAAAATTTTTAATTAATTAATTTTAATTAAATGAATAGCTTTAGATATTTTATTTTTTTTACAAAATATCATGTTTAAGATGATTTTTTTATAAAATCGAATATCTTGAAAAAACGTGAGAATTAATTTCGAATTTTGAATTAATTAAAAAAAAAAATTTAATTGAAATAAATTATTATTTTTCAAAAAATGTGGAATAAAAAATAAAATAAATAAATGCCTTTAATCACTACCTTAGCTGAAATGTTAAAGAAAAAATTGTGCATTTATTAAATTTTATTTGTTACGTATTTAAACACGAAAAGATGGTTTGATAAAACTGAATTTTTGGAATCGTGTACACTGAAAGATATTTTATTCTTTCAGATCGTGTGTTTTTCAAAATTAATAAATTTATTTTAATTAAACGAATTTTTATAACCCTAAAAAATATTTTAAAAATCTAAGTGGGAGAGAGAATTTATTCATAGATAAATTTCGCGTTCTCTATCACCAGTTTGTATGCGATGCAATTAAACCCTGCGTGCTGGCACTAAGGCTTTCTTTCCAATCGGACAGATTAATTGCGGTATTGCTAGTACAAACCTTATTTAGGGATAATTCTGAATAATTGTTACTGTGGATTACTTCTCCATCTGAAGGGTTCATTGCAAAACGATTGATTTGGAATTTGGTGACGGTTAACACTTAACTGTATATAATAGTATTCTCTCCATCTGAGTCACTGCTATTATATACTGAACCGAAACTATGTCAGCTATTTAATTTTACTTGGCATGGTCAGTTGTCTAGATAGTAAAATTAAAAAGAATTGGTCTGTCTGATCTTATGAAGGATAGTAGACGTCCTTCCATTGAGGCATGCTATTCTCAGATTACCAGGCTGCTGACGAATTAATTTTAAAATAGAGAGGGGACCAAATTAAAATGCATTCAAAATTTTACTCATCATAATTAATGGTGTTTTTTAATTATGTGATTCTCAAAATTAAAATAATTTTTAACCCACTCGCTTCAATATTCAAAGAAAATAAACTAACGGGACCTAATTTTGTTGACTAAAAATGTAATTTGGATATAGTTTTAACTACCAATGATATTCCTTCAATACCAAGAAATGTGTTTATTTGTGAAAAATATTTTTTTCAGGGTTGAAAGGCATGAAGGAGAAAAAGTTTCAGAAACAGGGATACACGATTTTTAGGGTAGTTAGTGGGCCACGGACTGGTGTGAAAAAGTTAAAAGGCTGATATTTTTACTACAACCAGACACGGCACTAGAAAAAGTTATGTCCAGTATTTTTCAAAAGGCAGAACAAACACAGTAATTTTTGTTCACTGGTTGTGGAAATAGGTTTAGCGATATTATCTACCAGTACCTGGTGTGTAGATAGAGAGTTACTAATCATGTCTACAATTCTTTGCAGGGGTTCTAGAAAACTCAACAACTTAGTGATGGGGAGATTTGCTTGCATATGGGTAATAATACAAAAGTAACACAGTTGTA
Source organism: Heliamphora ciliata (assembly GCA_032360265.1). Lineage (NCBI taxonomy): Eukaryota > Viridiplantae > Streptophyta > Magnoliopsida > Ericales > Sarraceniaceae > Heliamphora > Heliamphora ciliata. The sequence goes on from JAUMHN010000002.1 coordinate 988,592, forward strand.
GTAGGAGATATCACTATCAGTTTTGGTAGAAATCGAATTTTAATATTGAGAGATTGTCTTTATGTACCTTCCATTAGAAGGAACTTAGTTTCCGTTTCTAGATTGGTTAAAGACAGATATTTGGTTTATTTTAATAACTCTGTGGTTATTAAAAATAATAAACGGGTTATCTATTTTGGTATATTGGTAGATGATTTTTATATTATTACTCTAATCTCTCCTACACTGTAACTGATTAAAATGAATAACACATCTAATTCACCCTATAAGAGAAAGTTTTATTCTTTAATGAACGAAACGTTTTTTAGGCACATACTCTTGGGTCTTATTAATCTAAAAAGGATAAATAGACTGGTAGCAGATGAACTTTTGAGCTCATTGAGAGTAAAGGTAATTTCCATTTGTGAATCTTGCTTAGAAGGTAAAATGACCAAGAGGTCCTTTTTAGCTAAAGGCTATAGAGCTAAAGAACCGTTGAAGCTGAATCATTTTGATATGTGTGGTCCTATGACAATCCGGGCTAGAGGTAGCTTTGAGTACTTCGTTAGTTTCATTGATGACTACTTAAGGTATGGATACATTTACCTGATGTACCGTAAGTCTGAATGTTTTGAGAAATTTAAAAAATTCAAGGTAGAGGCAGAGAAGGGTCCGGGTAAAAGTATCAAATCACTACGATCCGACCGCGGTGGAAAATACCTCTTTGGAGAGTTTAAGGACTACTTATCATGAGAGGAGGTTACATCCCAGTTGACTGTACCTGGCACTCCGCAGCAGAATGGTGTAGCAGAAAGAAAGAATATGACTCTTATAGAGATGGTAAGGTCCATGATGTGTTATTCAGATTTATCCGATTCGTTTTGGGGACTCGCTTTAGAGACAGTGGCTTAAATTTTGAACTTGGTACCTTCTAAGTTAGTACCTTCTACTCCCATAGAATTGTGGATCGGACATAAGCTTAGTCTGAAACACATTCGAATTTGGGGGTGTTCAGCACATGTATTGAAAGAAAACGCGGGTAAGTTAGAACCAAGGACAAAAGTCTGTTTCTTTGTGGAGTCTCCCAAGGGGAGGAAGGGTAGTCTATTTTATAATACTAAGGATCAGAAGGTCATTGTTAGCACCAATGCTCGATTCTTGAAAGAGGATTATATTATGGATCATAGAACTAATAGCAAAATTATTCTGAAAGAATTGAGAAAAAATACCAGTAGAATGGAAAAATAAGTCACTGATATTCCATTATCTTGTTGTAGTGGGAGGATAATCAGGACAAGTACAAATCAAGAACATGGTGCTAATGCACAGGGTTCTGATTTTCCACAGCGTGTTACTGCTAGTACACAGACACATGTAGTGTCTTGTCGTAGTGGGAGGGTTGTTCATCAACCTGACCTGTATATGTTCTTGGGAGAGTATTTTAATAGGATCCTGCTAAAACTAAATACTGAGCCCTATAACTACAATGAAGCACTTCAAGATAAAGATATTTGGTAAAGAGTTATGTATTCTAATAAGGTTTGAGAACTTGTAGAACCACCTGAAGGGATAAAACTCATTGGATATAAGTGGATCTACAAGAGAAAGAGAGGGGCAAACGAGAAGGTTAAAACCTTCAAAGCTAGGCTTATTGCCAAATGGTACACTTAGAAAGAAGGGATCGATTATGAGAAAACTTTTTCGCCGATAGTTATGCTTAAGTCTATCCGGATTCTCTTATCCATTGCCACACATTTCGATTACGAAATCTGACAAATGGATGTCAAGACAGCTTTCCTTAATAGAAGTATTGATGAGTGTTTCTATATGATACAACTAGATGGATTCATTGCAAAAGGCCAGAAGCACATGTTGTGTAAGCTTAAGAGATCCATTTATGGACCTAAGTAGGCATTGAGGTCTTAGAACACTCAATTTGATCAAGCCATTAAGTCTTATACTTTTGATTAAAGTTCGGATGAGTCCTGTGTGTACAAGAAACGTGACGGAAGCGTGGTGATCTTCTTAGTACTTTATGTAGACGATATCTTGCTCATCGAAAATGAAGTGGGTGCATTATCTATGGCTAAAGTATGGTTATATGGGTAGTTTGATATGAAGATCTTGGGAGAAGCTAGTCACATCCTTGGGATCAAGCTTGTGCGAGATCGAAAATAAAGGGTGTTGGGCTTATTACAAGCGAAGTATATCGATGATATCCTTACTCGTTTTAGCATGTAAGATTCTAAAAAAGAGTTTCTCCATTTCAGGCATGAAATCACTCTATCCAAGGATCAGTATCCTAAGACACCTGATGAGATAGAGAAGATGAAAGACTTGGGAGAAGCTAGTCAAATCCTTGGGATCAAGCTTGTGCGAGCTCAAAAACAAAGGGTGTTGGGCTTATCACAACCAAAGTATATCGATGATATCCTTACTCGTTTTAGTATGCCGGATTCCAAGAAAGGATTTCTCCCTTTTAGGCATGGAATCACTTTATTCAAGGATCAATATCTTAAGACACCTGATGAGATAGAGAAGATGAAGGTGGTTCCTTATGTTTCGGTAGTAGGAAGCCTCATGTATACTATGATCTGCACTAGACCCGACATCTGTTTTGTCGTTAGTATGGTTAGCAGATATCTATCTAACCTAGGGTAAGAGCATTGGACAACGGTAAAGAATATAATCATGTACCTAAAAAGGACTGAGGATTATATGTTAGTTTACCAGGCAGATAGTCTAGTACCTTTGGAATACACAGACTCAGATTTTCAGTGAGATATAGGGCTTACATTAAGAGACAATCTTGCAGATCCTTTACAAAGAGTTTACCGGCTAAGACTTTTGATAGTCATGTAGAGGGCATGAGTGTTAAATGTATGGCGGTATGGTTTTGAGTATAAGTGGGAGATTGTTAGAGTTAGTATACTGAAAATCATATTTTTAGTATTTAATTTTAATAATTTTTTTTATTTTATGAGAATTTTTATGAGTAATGTATGTATATCATTTCTTTGTTATGCATGGATACCCAATATTCTGTATAGTATTTAATCTGGTGTGTAGAGTACGGCTTGCATACAAAAGATCAGATTTTAGGTTCTTGCAAAATATAAATTTTATGTTCACAGTTTAGATGGAAATGGGCATACCATCGGTACGACGGTAGCACAGACTTTTATAGGTCTGTCTTGGTTACGGGGAACAAATAATAGCGTCGTCTATTATTTTGACTTTCTGTGTTAGTACACTTTGTGCGTATTGAACAGAATATTTGGGGTAATTAATTTTATACTGACTATATAAATTAATTCACACCCCAAGATTATTATGAATAGTGCTTATCCTTTTAATCATGAAATAATTATTAATTTGCATATATTTAATATTCGTTATTTTGATTTATTAGAGGGTGCAGTCTTATATGGGTTTATATTCCCGGTGAGTTAAATAGAGGTATTATTTATATGACAAATATTAATTATTGATGGAATTCACGTTTCGAAATATCGAGTTTGTCGATACCCCCTTAAGGAAGCTTATAAGTTTTGACCGGACCAAACCCTGCAGATGGATTTGATTATCTGACAGTCAAATACGTTTAGCGAAAAGGCTTAAGGAATACCAAGATACCGATTAAATTAAATTATCTGTAATTAAATTTAATTGGGGGATATCAAGAATCTTAACGTGAGAAGAAATGGTAAACATTTAATAACAGGAGTTCAATATAAGATGGTCTTGAGATTATGGGTTAGAGTGCAATTATGGTTCTTTAGTGGTGTGAACTGTAATTCAGTATTTTATAGAAATTGCAGAATCCGCTGCTAAGTTTTCATAATTGCAAATACCGCTATGAGCTTTGCTTAATTGTGGAAACTGTTGATGGGTGTCTGTGTTACACTGAAAGTCTTACTCATAATTATTTCACAGGTCCCTGCTGTAGCCCTATAAATATGCTGGTAGGCAGAACGAATTTCATAACGTATCTTCTAAGACTAAAGCTGTCCAAATTTTGCCAGTACACATTCTTGATAGATTGTAGCCCACCCTACATTCAAGAATCGCATAAGAGAATACAGTGGAAGATTTGACAGGAGTTTCAACTCGGATTCAAAGCGTAGTTGAAGATTCAACCGGTAAAACAATATTTTTCTAAATTAAAAGTTTTATTTAGAGCTCATTTTGGCGTTTGCCTGTCTAGTTAATTTTTTTCGTAAATCGTTTGCAAAAACAAAGATCTTGGTAGTCTTACCTTCAACAACTAACTCTGATATAAGTCGACACCAAGCTCCCTGCTGGAAAACTGAAGTAAAGCATGGGTCGACACCAAAAGTTTCATGAGTAGACACCACTGTATGGGTGACGAAAATGCAGAAATAAGGTCGATACCAACGAAACACTGAGTTAACTCGTTTGCCCAAGAACTAAGGCCAAGACCAGATTGGGTCGACACCAAAGGATTTTGTGTCGATACCTACGAAGGATTTTAAAATATGTGTCGGTTCTAATGGTAACTTTTTCAGAGTATTTATTACCTCCACCAACCCAGCATTATTGAGCTTTCAGATATTCAAATTTTTAGACACTATTCTATTGATTGCATTGAAAGCTCAAACTATTCATTAAAGCATTTACTGTTATTTACTCCTCCAACCAAACATTCTCACTCCCTTGCTCATTTACTTCTAATCATTGTAAGGAGTGATTGTGAGTTTTTACTCAATCACATTTATTGTAAAAGAGGATGAGTCACCCTCGTCATCCTTTAAGAGAGTGTGAGAACTTCTTAAAGAAGAGGTTAAGAGAATTGAGAAAAATAGGGAATTGTTTGTAAAAATTTTTTCAAGCTGTAAAAGCATTTGAATGCGCCTATGAAGCATTTGATTATAGTGCAAATTCTTAAGGGGAGTGGATGTAGACTTGGAAGAAGCTAAACCATTATAAATCTCGATGTCTGATTCCAATCTTTCTCCTCAACCTCTTTAATTTCTTTGTTGATATTTTATTTGCTATATTTGTTTGTGAAATTAAAAAATTTCAAAAAAGTTTTTTAAATTGTTATTATTATTTTAAAATCTAATTCACCCTACTATTGGATTGTTTATGACTAACATTAAAGTAAATTGTAACGATTCGCTACGTGTTTATTTTTATTTTTTTATATTTTCGGTAAGAGAAGGGAAGAAATTAAATTTGGGCACGGGTGCCATAAAATTTTTGCTTAATTAACGACTGAATTAATATATGTGAAAGTGAAATTGAGATAAATGGTGATGGATGATATTGATACGGGTGTGATAATGGAAAGATTCAAGTATTAAAATGGGAGCAAAGTTGGGAATTTGAATTGAATTTTAAGAAAATTTGCAGAATTCAGATTTAGGGATCACTGCTCGAGCGGGCTATCGTGGAATGTTTAGAATAGTCTCCAACTATGGAGATATTTTGGGAGATTATGTATATGTGTACATATGTGTCACGTGAGAGAGAAAACCACCCTCATCTCTTCTCCACCTTTTCTCTTCTTCTTCTTCCATTCTAGAGAGAGAGAGAGAGACGCACACTCCACATGAAAAACCCTAGCCCTCTCCCATGGAAATCGAAGATTTGAAACAAGATTGGGAGTAAGCAAGAGTGGAATTCAAGCTTTGGAGCAAAGAGATGGGAGATGGAGCATCAAGAAAGCAAGATCTACCAACATCCAAACCCTAGAAGGGAGAACTTGGAGGAATCTCAAGCCTTTGGACGATTTGAGGTAGGATCTAGATTCTCTTGTATGTGTGTGTTGATTTGAGTTGATAATTTGTTATATGAGTAAAATATTGTAGGTTTCATGCATGATTTGAAGGGTTGATAGAGTAATGTGTGGGTTGGGTTGGGTTTGCATAAAGAATTGATTTTTTTGGAAAAGATTAATCATGATCTGTTCAAATTTGTTGTATAAAAAGGGTTTTTAAGACTTGAATCCAATGATTTTGGGGTGGAACTTGAGATTTGAGACATATTTGATGAATATTTAAGGGTTTTGAAGTTGGAAGCTCCAATAAGGCAAAATTTGGGTTTTTCTCGGACACCAGCGCGCTTGACCGGAGCCCTGTCCGCTTGAGCGACCAACTGGCAGAGAGTTGGGCGCTCGAGCGCCCGACGTCCACTCAAGCGAACTAACTGCACAGGGTCAACTTGTTTTGATCATATCTCCCTCATCCGGACTCTGAATGGGGTCATTTTTGTGCTCAAATCGAAGCCCCGGAAGTCCTCTTTCCAACAAGATTACTCTCACAATAAAATTAGTTTTGTAGAAAAAGTTATGATTAAAATAGTGAGAGTATGTTAAATTTTCTTAACCGTTTTCACCCATTTTTGGCCGAATGTCTTCAAAATAATTATTTTCATTAATATTGGACCCTTTTCATCAACTTTGGTATCCTTGGGCTATGGGTTACCTATTTCAATATACATAGGTTGAGATGCGTGTATTGCACCGATTGGTTCGGTTTCGCAAAAAAGTGGGTTTTAAACAAACAACCAAGGTTTTTTAAGAACAAGAATGGTTATCTGAATATGGTGATATGATATAGCCATCTTCTACCATTGCTAAGTTTTCTAAAGAGAAACATGAGTTTTGAACATATACGTACCTACCTATAATGGGTGCATTCCATTTTGTGCAAATAGCATGATCATGTTTGAGTTAATTATGTGTTGACATTCTGTGTGGTTGATAACAAAAATTTGAATTGAGAACTTTAAATAAAATCTATAAATTCACGGATGTGTAAGATGATGAAAGAAGTTTGAGAGTTGTGATAATCTATCGTATTTACATTCCACGAGTTAGTATGGCATATGATTATGCCGGGTGTTAAATTTGGGATTTTTAATATAAAATCAGAAAACACGTGTGTGTGATATGGGTTTGGTGAGAGGAACCATTTGGGTTGGACTCGCGTGCGCGTGAAATAGGTTGGGTGAGAGGAATCCTTGGGGTTGGACTCGCGCGTGTGTATTGTGATTTGAAATATCAAAATGGGTCAATTTGAGATCCAAGGGATCGTTTAAGGTTAGGCACGAGTTGCTCCAAGGTGAAAGATCAAAAAACTGCACAGATTGGGTTCTCTGCCTGTCGGCTAGTGAACCGAGAAAGGACGTTATTGGGTTATCTGCCCACCAACTTGTAAACCGGGAAGAGACGTTAGTCGTGTCGGGGTATAGAATGTCTCGTTACTCCATGGGGCCTGTGTGGTCGGGTTGGTTGTTATGTTACGTGGGTCTATACGCTCGTCCGGCGTCGGCACCTATGTTTGTTAACCACGAGTTGGTGAAATACAAGAAATGTCAACTGAGTGTGTCTAGGTGTGTGTTATAACTTATTGGGTTGGTAAAACCTTAACTTAGAAATATAATAGAAAGGTGATTGGTATTGGGATAATTGAAAAGGGTAAGATGTGTTGGGTTTATGGTGAATAGAAAGTGTGTTGGACAAATTGAAAAGGGTGAAATGGTTAATCTAATGGAAACTAAAAAATATGTTGTAATCCTCTTATACAAAACTCGATTATGCATTGTGAAGTTATCTTAGAACAAATGATAAGATTTTGATTAAAGTCTTGTATGCACCCATCACACCTCACAAATCATGCATCACATTTGAGTTAATCTTACCCTACGAGCTTCGGCTCATGTACGTTTATAAAACCATTTCAGGTTTCAAGGACCAGGAGTGATACTAGGGCCAAGATTGTATTATGGGGAAGGCTAGAAGTTGGAAGAGTAATTTTATATCTCTTGTATTTGTATCATGTTTGTATGTAAATTTGAGCGGATGAGTATAATAATATTATGGTTGTAATTAAATCCTTGGAGAATCTCAGGCTTTTATTTGAAATTGGTGGATATGTATGAGAATTTAATTGTTTAAAGAAGATTTTTGTTACATATGTTTCGAACTCAAACCTTTAGTGATAGAGATTTATTGTTAATGACCATTGTATGCCGGACGGTTGAGTTGATTCATAGGTTCCTCGGGGTTAAAGTGTTACAAATGGTATCAGAGCTCAGGGTACGAATACCTAGGAGCTGTGGGAATAACGATGATCTATAGGTGTGACTTATTTGATGAGATTAGGAACCACTACACGGCATGAATTGTGTGCTTGCATGGGTTTGTGATTGAATTGTCTTGCACGTGTTATATGTTTATATGAGCATGGAGGGTTAAGTCGTGGGGTGATGTGGCATGCCATATGGCGTCCGATCAACTACTTTGGGGTTCGAAGTAGAAAAGCGTTTGGCTGATATTCTTTCTATGAGAAATTTGAATTAGTTTCTCAGATTGTCGCGTTGCTCTGAGGCTTTTCCTCGGTATATGAATATGTATTGATGTGATGTGACTAGGAGGTGAGCAGTGTGTAGCTTGGCTTTAAAAGGTTACGTTGAGTTTAACTTAATTCGGTGTTGTGATATTCTTGTTATAGGAGTTATACCCCTGGGGTTAGGACGAGTTGTGGTCCATATGGTGGTGTGGGTTGTGGAAGTACGACCCGGTGGTTAATAATTATGGTAGGTGTAAGCTCGTGAGACAAGCATCGATTGTTTGGAGTGTGTTGTACGCATGTGAGTTGGGGGTGACCATAATTAGTTGCCCGTTATGTGTTGGGCCATCAGTAGTTTGATGGATAAATATGGTAAAGTGTTTAAAGCCTCTTAGAGGTTGTTTGTTGTGGTTGGGTATGAGGTATTACCTTGGGCACGTTGAGGATTATGTACGTCATGAGTCGTGCTATATCTTGAGCCGTGCTATATCATGTGCCGTGTACCCCGAGATTGGGTATGGACGGGAGCATAGTGGATGGGAACATAATGGACGGGAGCATAATAATCTCTGGTGTAGTGTATGTTAGAAAGTCTGTGCTTGGGCACGTGTTTGGGAATGTCCCTTACCCTGAGGAGTGCTGTTGGTGACCACAGTGGTATCTTATGATTTTGAAGGTTAGATTGATAACCCTTATGTTTTCTTCCTAGCGTGATGCTAAGTCATGTTTTTTGATAAAAGTTGAAAGCGTATGAGGAAACAATATGTGGACTAAAGATGTTATCAATGAGTTGGTTATCGAGTGATGTGCGTATATGTAAGATGAGATGTATATCGATGATAGTTGTAATGTGGTGAATAAAGATTCGAAGTCATTTGAAAAGTTTCACGAAGAAGAGTTTTGTGACTTGGGTCGTCGCTCTCAAGAGTAAAAGATTATGTGGAATACATAGTGTTTGGTAAGAATGTGAGTGTGTGACGTTCGTGGGGCTTGTGATAGATGTTGTTGGTGTAGTTGATTTGGTCATCTTAGGATGATGTATTGGTATGAGAAGATCCCATGAGCGGATGATGTTAGTTGTGTGTGATCCGGCGTAAGATCTAAAGATGGTGATGCTGTTTTACCCTTAGGGTTGAGTAATAGGGTGGTGCCGTTCGATCTGAAGTCGGTAGGCGAGGTTTGTTTTGTTTATATTTTATGTAGTCGCTTTTACGTTCAGATAGATGTGTGCTGGTGGTATTCATGTAGTGACATAAGAGATGAAGTGTTTTGTGATTTCTGGTGGTATCGTAGCCGCGAGCTAAAGACTGTGGCATGGGTTTTGTCTACCCGTTTAATTGTTACTACTAATAGGAAATCGAGTTGATGTGCTGTAACCCTGTGAGGAGATGCCCTAAAGTGATGCGAATATATGTGGTGTTATACTTTGGTGGATAATCGGTGAGGGGCTTACTGACGCGTGTGATGCATCATTGGGATGTAAAGGAGTGGGTGATAGTTAATGTGCTTGGGTAGAGATCTAAGTGTGAAGACCTAATGCGATGAATGATATACTCATTGTGAATAGTAGTCAATAATGTTTGTCTAATGATGTCCGATGTCTTTCCGAAGACTGGTAATTAACCTTCTTTCAAACTGAGTGTGTAATGGTGGCCCTACGAAGTAGTGACGTGGAGCGAGAGCCTAGAGCCGACTCATGGTTTTCCTAGCGGGATAGACGTATTAGGGTTGGTTGACTAGTGTAATTGTTTATCCTTGATGAGAGTAAAACATTGGGATCATAAGGGTGCAGATTCATTTGCTCATGGTTTCTTGAAGAGACCGTTTGAACCCGACCGTATGGGTAATGTTTTTGGAGATGTAGTTTGGTGTGTATGAAATGCTGGTAGCTTTAGTTCAAGTCAGGTGAAGTCCCTAAGGGAGTTCAGGGGGTTTAAGGCCGATATGAGTATAATATGAATGAGGTTTAAGAGTTGAGAGTTTAGTGTAGCGAATGATCTGGGTATCATGGTTGGGGTCGACAGTAGCTGTGTAGCCATGGGTGATGCAACCCCAAGGTGAGATTTATAAGGTTCTTTGGAAGCTAAATATCGATGGGAGTCCTAGAGGATTTGTGTTCGTGTTGTGATCCGTGAGTGTATACCTTAGAAAATGGATACTGTCGAAATTGGGTGATTACAGGGGTGAGTTCCTTATGGGTTTTTTGGTTGGAGTCTGTTCACTCAACCGTGTGAATGTAAGTGGGTAGAGTTGTGTTCCCTTGGAGATTGGGTTGGTAGACTAGGAATGTTTGTCCCTGTTGACGAGAAAGTTCGTGTCGAGGCATAAAATCTTTTCGTACTGCTTAACCGAGAATCGTTAGCCATGGCGTGCAGCTTGTTCTGGGTTGATGATTGCATCTCTAGTTCTTGGTAGAATGGGAATTTTGTTGGAACCTTGTTGCTGGAATATTCACGTGGTGGGTTTGATAGGCTATTCTGAGTCTGGAATTGTGTTATGTTTGGAAGCTTTAGATTATACTGAATTCTTAAAGTGCGAAGAGTGGATCGACCGTTTGAAGGGACGATGCGAATGTATATAGTTTTAGTCTGTATAAGTAAGTGATTATCGGTGAAGCATTTAATTTATGAGGTGTGCATAATCTTAGTGACTCATGGAGTTCAGGTAGCTGCGTTAATGTTGATGGCTGAAGGACTCAAGTAATGCCATACAAGTAGTGATGTGGTTTTAAGTTTGTGGTAGTTGGTTGGCCATAAGGGCATGGGTGATTTTTGGGGTAACACGTGTAACCCTTGTGAACAATGTCCGAGTTTGGCAACATGTGTTTGGGTTGGAGAAGTAATCCTCAGTATGCTTTGGAGTACACCAATGAGTTAGACCATAATACGACGAAGTCGAGAGGATCCTAGCAGTGGTGAGACCTGTGATGCACAATGCTATGGTTGAAAAGGTTTATCCTTCGAGAACGTGTATGTGACGTGAGATGGTGATCAATGAAGGAGTGGTTGACTCCCGTTCCAACATTAATTTTGGATAAGAATTGACATTGAGATTAAAGGAAACCTTTGTGTGAAATGAGATGAATTTCGAGGACGAAATTCCTAAAAGGGGGAGAGATTGTAACGACTCGCTACGTGTTTATTTTTATTCTTTTATATTTTCGGTAAGAGAAGGGAAGAAATTAAATTTGGGCGTGGGTGCCATAAAATTTTTGCTTAATTAACGATTAAATTAATATATGTGAAAGTGAAATTGAGATACATGGTGATGGATGATACTGATACGGGTGTGATAATGGAAAGATTCAAGTATTAAAATGGGAGCAAAGTTGGGAATTTGAATTGAATTTTAAGAAAATTTGCAAAATTCAGATTCAGGGATCACCGCTCGAGCGGTGGGGGTCCGCTCGAGCGAGCTATCGTGGAAAGTTTAGAATAGTCTCGAACTATGGAGATATTTTGGGAAATTATATATATGTGTACATATGTGTCACGTGAGAGAGAAAACCACCATCATCTCTTCTCCACCTTTCCTCTTCTTCTTCTTCCGTTCTAGAGAGAGAGAGACCCACACTCCACATGAAAAACCCTAGCCCTCTCCCATGGAAATCGAAGATTTGAAACAAAATTGGGAGTAAGCAAGAGTGAAAATCAAGCTTTGGAGCAAGGAGATTGGAGATGGAGCATCAAGAAAGCAAGATCTATCAACATCCAAACCCTAGAAGGGAGAACTTGGAGGAATCTCAAGCCTTTGGATGATTTGAGGTAGGATCTAGATTCTCTCGTATGTGTGTGTTGATTTGAGTTGATAATTTAATATATGAGTAAAATATAGTAGGTTTCATGCATGATTTGAAGGGTTGATAGAGTAGTGTGTGGGTTGGGTTGGGTTGGGTTGGGTTGGGTTGGGTTTGCATAAAGAATTGAGTTTTTGGAAAAAGATTAATCATGATTTGTTCAAATTTGTTGTATAAAAAGGGTTTATGAGGCTTGAATGCAATGATTTTGGGATGGAACTTGAGATTTGAGACATATTTGATGAATATTTAAGGGTTTTGAAGTTGGAAGCTCAAACAAAGGAAAATCTGAATTTTTCTCGGACACCAGTGCGCTCGAGCGGAGCCCTGTCTGCTCGAGCGACCAACTGGCAGTGAGTTGGGGGATCGAGCGCCCGACATCCGCTCGAGCAGACTGACTGCACAAGGTCAACTTGTTTTGATCATATCTCCCTCATCCGGACTCCGAATGGGGTTTCTTTTGTGCTCAAACGGAAGCCCCGGAAGTCCTCTTTTCAACAAGATTACCCTCACAATAAAATTATTTTTGTAGAAAAAGTTATGATTAAAATAGTGAGGGTATGTCAAATTTTATTAACCATTTTCACCCATTTTTGGCCGAATGTCTTGAAAATAATTATTTTAATCAATATTGGACCCTTTTCATCAACTTTCTTATCCTTGGGCTATGGGTTACCTATTTCAATATACATAGGTTGAGATGCATGTATTGCACCGATTAGTTCGATTTTGCAAAAAAGTGGGTTTTTAACATATAACTAAGGTTTTTTAAGAACAAGAACGGGTATCTGAATATGGTGATATGATATAGCCATCTTCTACCATTACTATGTTTTCTAAAGAGAAACCTGAGTTTTGAACATATACGTACCTACCTATAATGGGTGCATTTCATTTTGTGCAAATAACATGATCATGTTTGAGTTAATTATGCGTTGACATTCTATGTGGTTGATAACGAAAATTTGAATTGAGAACTTTAAATAAAATCAATAAATTCAAGGATGTGTAAGCTGATGAAAGAAGTTTGAGAGTTGCGATAATCTATTGTATTTACATTCCACGAGTTAGTGTGGTATATGATTATGTCGGGTGTTAAATTTGGGATTTTTAATATAAAATTGAAAAACACGTGTGTGATATGGGTTTGGCGAGAGAAACCATTTGGATTGGACTCGCGTGCGTGTGATATGGGTTGGGCGAGAGGAACCCTTGGGGTTGGACTCGTGCGTGTGTATTGTGATTTGAAATATCAAAAAGGGCCGATTTGAGATCCAAGGGATCGTTTAAGGTTGGGCACGAGTTGCTCTACGGTGAAAGACCGAAAAACTACGTAGATTGGGTTCTCTGCCCACCGGCTAGTGAACCGGGAAAGGACGTTATTGGGTTCTCTACCCACCGATTGGTAAACCGGGAAGAGACGTTAGTCGTGTCAGGGTATAGAATGTCTCGTTACTCCATGGGGCCTGTGTGGTTGGGTTGGTTGTAACATTACGTGGGTCTATATGCTCGTCCGGCGTCGGTACCTATGTTTGTGAGCCACGAGTTGGTGAAATACAAGAAATATCAACTGAGTGTGTGTAGGTGTGTGTTATAACTTATTGGGTTGGTAAAACCTTAACTTGGAAATATAATAAAAAGGTGAATGGTATTGGGATAATTGAAAAGGGTAAGATGTGTTTGGTATATGGTGAATAGAAAATGTGTTGGACAAATTGAAAGGGTGAAATGGTTAATCTAATGGAAACTAAGAAATATGTAGTAATCCTCTTATACAAAAATCAGTTATGTATTGTGAAGTTATCTTAGAACAAATGATAAGATTTTGATTAAACTCTTGTATGCACCCATCATACCTCACAAATCATGCATCACATTTGAGTCAATCTTATCCTACGAGCTTCGGCTCACGTACGTTTACAAAACCATTTCAGGTTTCAAGGACCAGGAGCGATACCAGGGCCAAGATTGTATTATGGGAGTAATTTTATATCTCTTGTATTTGTATCATGTTTGTATGAAAATTTGAGCGGATGAGTATAATAATATTATGGTTGTAATTAAATCCTTGGAGAATCTCAGGCTTTTATTTGAAATTGGTGGATATGTATGAGAATTTAGTTGTTTAAAGAAGATTTTTGTTATATATGTTTCGAACTCAAACCTTTAGTGACAGAGATTTATTGTTAATGACCGTTGTATGCCGGACGGTTGAGTTGATTCATAGGTTCCTCGGGGTTAAAGTGTTACATAAACTACGATCTATAACTAAATCAATATACAAAAAATTATGTCAACTTCTTTTTGGTCTTCATAATGTCTTCTCACCCAATTTAGAGAGAAAAAAAAAAAAGAAAAAAGACCTTGTGGCCTAATGCATGAATTCTTTTTAAATATGTGATATTAAAAAGTTCAAATTGTTTGTAAAAGATAAAGAGGTGCGAGATTAAGGAGCTAATTTAAACGGATCTTAATTTGTGATTCTACATTAAAAGAGATGTTATGTCGTGGTTTAAAACAGAAGGTTTCAAATACAAAAAAGTAGATAAATGATGGTTGTTTATAAATGTGATTCTCATTAAATAAAAAAGATGGTTCTAAATATTTAACTTAATTTTTTGTTACATTTAATCTCTTTCTCAACTACAGTGACATGTTAGAAAGTCGATGACTTTTAAAGAGAAGTAAATATAAAATAACCAAGGATAGTTTTCGTATTCTAATTAAATTATCCTCGTTGCTTCACTACATTTCTGTCGTAGACACCCCAATTTGACCTCGCCTAATCTTAGGTTGATCCAGGAGAATTCGATGATGAAAACAATTGGAATGGTGCTTCTGTACGATCCTCGAGAAATGATCTAAGCTTGGTATTTGAACCCAATGATCAAAACATTCAAACTAATGAAATCATCATAAACAACCATATTCATTGTGGCGACCGCCAATAGAACCTCTTGGAAGTTTCACCTTTTTGTGGCGACTGACATGCTCATTGTGGCGACCGCCTGTAGAATCTCTTGAAAACCCTAGCCTAAGGCAACGATTGCCACTGTTAACCTTGGCGACCACCATATCCATTATGGAGACCGCCAATAGAAACCCTTGGAAGCTTCTTTTGTTGTGGCAACCGCATACTCTAAACCCAGTGACCGCCAACTCCAAATGGCTTGACGTGTCCCAAAACGTGTCAGCATCTTATTGGTTGAAGAATTATATAACAACCGCACCCTTGGTACATTTTCAAGACAAAATTCTAGAGAGAGATGCTCTATCAAGTCATTAAGCAAGTCCGAGCCTCGACGTCGAAACCTTGCTGAAGTACCGAGTGCCGAACCCCTGATACCGAGATTCTAAAACCCTAACTTGGATTGGATCATCGCTTGAGGATTGGATTGTTTATCACCATTTCCCAACTCGAGGATTCACTAGCAATCTAGATATTTTGTTTGGATCTTCGGTCTTTCTAACTTCATTTCCTACCTCTTTGGAGTGACCGGGTTAATATGATTGTTCATCTTACATACATTCCTACATAGCTTATATAGTTGTTTTAATCTTTTGGCTTATAATGAATGTATTTAATAGCTATATTCATGTTATAATGTAAGTCTTGGCTTGTTTAGTTTATTTGCTTACTTGCATTAAATTTGTTAAATCATCAAAATAGTGCTAACATGATTTGATAATACGACTAATGGTGTCATTATTGTCATGATCCAAGCACTTATATACATATGGTTGTAATTGTCAATATCAAACTCGTATTTTATTTTTCTTTTAATGTTGATTTCATTTTTCCTTTGCTAGTAATTTTTTTTCTTTTCCTTTTCTTTTCTTCTTCTTTTAATGTTATCTTTATTTTCGTTTACTAGTATTCCATTTTTTTTCGTTTTAATGTTAGCTTAATGTTTCTTTTGTAATATTTCTTTTATTTTTCTTTTCTTT
This sequence comes from Heliamphora ciliata, assembly GCA_032360265.1. Taxonomy (NCBI): domain Eukaryota; kingdom Viridiplantae; phylum Streptophyta; class Magnoliopsida; order Ericales; family Sarraceniaceae; genus Heliamphora; species Heliamphora ciliata. Next base: position 1,004,633 of record JAUMHN010000002.1, read on the forward strand.
TTGCTAACTTCAAAACTCACCAAATCTTTAATATTAGTTTTTCTTTAGTAAGTATTCCTTTTATTTTTCTTTTCTTTCATTTTATTTGACACTAAAATCCATAAAATCTTTTTGTCTTAAATTTAATTTCCTTTTCAATGATATCTCTTTTGTTTTATTTCATTTTATTTTGTTTTGTTTTTAGTTAATGACTAACTTGATAGTTATCATTTAGAAAGCATGCCTTAATTATCTTAGTTTAAAATCATATTAGTATACTTTTAGGCTATTTGATAAAATGCATGTTTAGTATGATTAGTTTTCAAGTATGCTTTAATTTAGGTTATTTTAGTTGCTTGATAATGTTGTCAGCAAATTCATGTTTATTTTTAGTATAGTTTATATTTAGACTTTTTAGTATATCTTTGTTATTTTTATTTGAATCATGTTAATTTAGATTATTTTGATAACATTGCATGCGGATTTGCTATATGTATCATTTAGTTAGAAATTACATGCCGTAGAACTTATAATTTTATTTTATTATTTGCTTTGATTTGGTGTTCTATATACATATGCTATGTATTTTGCTTATTTGATTTTGGATGTTCTCTCTTTACCTCTATTTTTTTATATTTGCATGCATTTGGGAAATCTTATTAAGAACCAATGATGATTAGTAGAGGTCAACCTTATGGTTGGGCGAACGGAGTGCCTAATACTTTTCCCGATTCGTACCTTAGCCCCCGAATTCTTGTTCTCTGGTTAAACGTTTTAAAGATCAGTAGTCATTTTTGTTTTTCATAGTTTCTCTCAAAAATCAAGTGGCGACTCTATTTTTAACAAAAAGGAATTTTCAAAATTTAGCTTTCAAGGTATTAAAATATTTTCCAGTATCATTTGAATTTCCATATTTTTGACCTACCAAACAAAAATCCTAAAATCCCGGCGCCACAGTATTTTCTAGCAACTATGCTGGGGATTGGTTTACAAAATCAATTAAGAGAGCTAGACTTAAAAACATCATTAGTTCTTAATAAAATTTTCTCATTTGCATTCTCACATACATGTACATTGCTCTTCACCCCCCTGCTTGGTCGACACGATGCCCCGATCGTTTATCCATTTCGAAGATTGTTGGGAAAGCAGACAAGCCTTACTGACTGCACGCTCTCATAGGTATAGTAAAAAAGTTCAGGTGTACTACTTGACCATGTCTTGCACTAGACCAGGCATGTGAGGTGTATACCCAGCTCTATTCAAAAGGTACCTTAATTATTGACCAAAATCGGCCATTTTTGCATATAGTAACTTAGAACCCTCCATTAGGCGTTGCTAACCCAGTAGGATTATGCATTTTGTTAATTGTATGTTTTCTTTGCGTTTGTTAGGACTGTTTGTTCGGCTTAGGCTTGTTTCTTTTCTGGGTTTGGCCCGAATTTTATGTTATCCCTTGTTGTTGATTGTTGTTCTTCGCCTTATTTGGCTTTTATGCTATTAGTTTCCTTCTCAGGGTCATACCCGTGTTCCGGTTCGAAGCCTTTAGGGTAGCTTTTCTCCCTCTTCTAGGGTTCTTCTTAGGTAATTAGTTTTATACCCCCATTTTTGTTTAGGCTGACTTTCTTCGAACCCTTGTTAGACCCGTATGAGCTAGTGCTTAGAATCTTAGATCAAATCGATCCCTTCAGCCTAGTTTTGTTTTCCTACCGGAGTGTTACCTGTTTTTCCTTAGAATCTTAGATCAAATTGGTCCCTTCGGGCTAGTTTTATTTTTGTACCGGAGTGCTAGCCGTTTCTTCATTTAGTTTCTTCAGATAAACCTTTTCACTAGAATTTGGTTGATCTCTTTCTTAGCCATCATCCTGGTTTTCGGGTGTTCAGTTATTATGTGTAGACACCCCAATTTGACCCCACCCAATCTTAGGTGAATCCGATGATGAAAACACGCGGACCAAGTGCCTTAGTTCAACCCTCGGAAAGTGATCCAAGCTTGGTAATTGGACCCGACCATCAAAAACCATCAGAAGCCTTCAAAACCAATGAAGTTGTACTAAACCATCGATAACTTGCTGCCCAAGTCATTGCTAGAAGTGGCGACTACCATGTTCATTGTGGCGACCGCTAATAGAACCTTGTGGAACCTTTTCCAACATGGCGACCGCCAACTCCAACATGGCGACCGCCAGCTCCTATTGTGGCGGCCACCAACTCCAAATAGCCTGACATGCCTCAAAACGTGGCAACATCTCATTGGTTGAAGAACTCTATCAATACCGTACCTTTGGTACGTTTTCAAGGACAGAAAATTAGAGAGAGGTTTAGTGAGAGAAATTCTGCCGAGACGCCGAGTAATTCCGAGCCCCGACGTCGAAACCTTGCCGAAATTTCGTAAGCCAAGTCTCCGAAGTCTTACAATCGTAGCTTGGATTACTACCCTAGGATTAGATCTTTGAAACACCATTCTCCAATTTGAGGATTCTTTTAGCGATTCGGGTACCTCGTATACATTCTTAAGTTGTTTACGTATTCGTTTTAATTGCTAGATTTCCTTTTAGTAGTGTGCTTAGTTTAAATTACTTTCATAAATTCAATTTTGTGTT